>CM034464.1:22285313-22537792 GCA_019925255.1 Litchi chinensis
CCCGTGATGGTTAGAATGAGTCAAGGATACACATGGAAGAATTTTTAAAGAAGTTGTAAAACTCGAGTCAATAATGAATTCTTATGTTGTGTATGTGATATTATATATCCTTATTGCACTAACCTCTGATTTATTTTGTAGCTCATTTTTTTTTATTGCGTGCCGCCATCGGACGAGATCGAGACCTTTTGCTTGCATACACATTTATAGGTGGGCGATAGCGCAAGACGTGTATATACTTTTTGTATTATGTATTAATCATGTATATTTTGAATTGCAATGATCTTGAGATTGAAAAATGTAAATATTCATGCAACTATATATGATTCATATATGTATACTTAGCATTAAAGCTTATTGTTATGCTTATGAAAGTGTGATGAATGATGCATGATTGAGAATTAAAGAAGTTGGGAGGTGTATTGAAATAGTCGAAGTGTTATTTTCCTTACAGGTCAAATTTTTGGTTTATCAAAAATGCACCGTTATGCTGCTGAAATTTTTCTAAAATTAAATTTGAATTAGAATCAAAGAAAAGTTTATCCCTCCCAACCAGTTACAGATAAAATTAAATCACTAAGTTTTAACGAGTAAACCGGATACAGAAAGATAGGGTTCGCTTCCCGGAGGTCTTCGATCCGACGAGTCGTTTCGATGAATCCGTTGAAGTGCCCGGCAGGATCCTCCAGACGAGAGTTAGATAGGTCCTGGAAGGGTCTTGTCAGTTTTTGCTTGAATCACCTCCCTATCTCTCATTTAGGTCGCCCGTAAAACGATTTCGAAAAATTCTAATTATTAAGGGGTGAAACCTATGAAAAACACCTATTTTCAACATTTTTTATGCACATTTTTGCATCACACATGCAATGATGTCATTTCTTTCGTATTGTATCTAAGTTTCTTTTAGTCAATTATGATCGAATACATTCATTTCATGCATCAAAGAATGCATTTTTACTCTCAACTCATCTTTACGACTACATAGGTATACTATTATTTAAGCCATAACTTTCTCAATTTTTATCCAAATCTTTCCCTTCAAATTTCTATGGTTTGCTATGACATTTATGCATGTTTTGAGGTCTAAAACAACCCTAATTAAGTTCAAATAGTGCAGGTCTCTATATCCCTTTCAAGTACCTATTTTCTCATTCTACTATTATTTTAATCTTTACTAGATTGTATGCCATTATGCACCCATACGTATCCATATTAATTATCTTGATTCCTACTCATTCATGCATGTTTTTAGGACTCTAAATATGCCATAAACATCAACGAAACACATGCATAACCTCTTGCCCTTCATCAAGTCAAAAAGCATCAACAATGCAATCTAGTTTCCTTTTTTAATTCTAACACTCTCATATGATTTTCTAACATTAAATATGCATATCTTAGGGCTCAAAGGGATCAAAACATAATAGTATCACACACCCCTCCTATGGTCATGACACACACCATGCACTCACATATCATTCTTTTCAATTTTTCATGTTACACTTCTTTCAATAATTTCATCAAACAAGTTATAAATAACTTATTTTGTTTAAATCATACTTAAATTTCTACTTAGGGTTTTTTCCATATAAATTCTAACTATGAATTCATGCATCATTTCTTGCAACCTAAACTTCCTTTTCACTTGATTAGGGTTCTACACTCATTTGATATAAAAAACTCCATCACAACTACCATCCAAACTAAACCCACCATTACACATCTCATTCAACATGTTAACAACCCAACTAGTATCAAAATGATGAAAAAGATGATAACTCACCTTTAGGTTGCTTAGGGTTTGCTATCCTAACTTGTTTTGCCTTGGAAAGTTGGTTTGAAACCTTGAATTTGACTTGGACTTATAGAATTTTCTTCCCCTTTTTCTTCTTAGTTGCCATCCAACACCCCTTTGCTTTCTCTAGGTTATGTTTTGATTTTTGACTAAGTGTTGGTGACTATCACCACCACACTTCTATTTATATGGGCTTTTAATGACATTAATTACCATCTTGCCCTTAGTCATCTAATTTACTAATAAAAGTCAATTGGTTTTTAAGTAATTAGTCAAATTTTCATATAACTTAATTGTTAAATTCACTTAATCAAAGTTTTACAATTTTGCCATCGAGTCATATCTCTTATTCACAAAATGACTGTTTCACCCTTTCTTAACTTTTCCTACTTTTAAAGCATCTATTCATATTTTAACATTATTCGAAGGGTGGCGTTGACTACTTTACCCTTTTTATTCGATAACTTAGCTTCTAACGCTAAAAAACATAAAATTGAACATAAAGGGTTACAATTTCTCCCTTATAAAAATTTCGTCTTCGAAATTTTGAACTACATACTTGACTTAAATAACTGTGGCTACTGAGAGTGCATTTACTCATTAGATTCCCATGTAGCTTCTTCCGACCCATGATTTCGCCACAACACCTTTACTAATGGAATCACCTTGCGGCGCAACACCTGATCCCTATGATCTAAGATCTCCATCGGTTGCTCTTCGTAAGTCAAGTTCTCCTTCAGTTGCACTGGTTGTTCTTTTAAAATATGAGAAGGGTCGGCTACATATTTGCGAAGCATTGAGACATGGAACACGTCGTCAATGTTTGCTAATTTTGGTGGCAGCTTCAACAGATAAGCTACTTCACCCACCCTTGCCATAATCTCGTACGGCCCAATGTACTGTGGACTCAATTTTCCACATTTTTCGAACCTCAAAATACCTTTTCATGGCGATATCCGCAGAAATACTCTATCACCCACTTTAAACTCTAACTCTCTTCTTCGAGTGTCCGCATAGTTTTTCTGCCTGTCACTTGCCATCTTCAACCGTTCTCCAATCACATTTATCTTCTCGATTGTAGCTTGGACAATCTCTAGGCCAACCAACCTTCTTTCGCCTACTTCATCCCAACAAACTGGGGTTCTACATTTTCTACCATACAACGCTTCGTATGGTGCCATGCCGATGCTAGACTGGTAACTGTTGTTATAAGCAAACTCTATTAAGGGTAGGTAATTATCCCAACTCCCTCTAAATTCCATCACACAAGCTCTCAGCAAGTCTTCGAGAGTCTGGATGGTTCTTTCTGATTGGCCATCTATCTATGGGTGAAAAGCCGTACTAAAATTCAATCTGGTGTCCAGTGCTTCTTGTAACTTCGACTAGAACTGAGAGGTGAATCTTGGATCTCTATCTGATACTATGGACACCGGTGCGCCATGCAATCTCATGATCTCGTCCACATATAACTGAGCTAACTTCTCCAGGGAATATGTGTTCTTGATGGCTATAAAATGAGCAAACTTTGTTAATCTGTCAACTATTACCCAAATGGCATCATGTCCGCTCTGAGTTCGTCGAAGTCCAACCACGAAATCCATAGTAATCCTCTCCTACTTCCATTCCAAAATAGACAGAGGCTGTAATAAACCTGCTAGTTTCTGATGCTTTGCTTTGATCTGCTGGCAGGTTAGATATTTGGATACGAACCCTGCTATCTCTCTCTTTACCAATGAGAAGTTATCAAGTGTGATATAAATGTGTGGTGTTTAGTGAGCTATTTGGAGCCATTTGATTGGTGGAAAAACTAGTGGTTTTAATGTTGATAAGTGGACCAATTAGATTCAAGTTTATCTAGTTTGGGGTTATAACAAGATTAAGTAAAGTACAAGGGTCATTTTAACAATTTTTAAGAGAGACTAACTTGAAATTGTGGCACCACTATATAAAGTGGAGATCAAGACAATTCTCATTCATGTTTTGTCGTGAAAAATCGAGAGTGAGAGAGAGAGAGGGCCGGCCACTTCAAGAGGAGAAGCAAGTGATTTCAAGTCAATTTCTTCAAGCAATTTGTCATCAAATCTTGTCTTGTCATCATCCAAAGCTACTAGATCAGGTTTGGAGCAAAAGCAAAGTGTAAGTAGTGAGTTTTATTGTGTTAATCTAGCTTAGATCATCTAAAAAACCCATTTCTTATCTTGTTCCTAATGATGTTTTGAGTTTATGGGTTGATATTATGTTGATTGGTGATAAGTTTAGTGTGATTTTGGAGTTGAAAATGGAAAGATTGATGATGATTATTAGTGAAGTGGAATTCGGCCAAGCTTAGGGTTTGTCAGCCCATTTTGCTTTCATCCATTTGAGACTAAATTCATGCATTTTAGAGCCTAAGAAACCTATTAGAAGTGATAGAATTGAAAATTATAAAGTGTAGAGTTAAGTTGGGGATTTTCGAGCTAGATGAAGGGGTTATAGAGACTTGCACTAGTTGGGCTTATTTGGGGTTGTTTTAGACCTCAAAACATGCCTAAATGTCATAGAAAACCATAGAAATTAGAAGGGAGCGATTCCGATAAAAATTAAGGAAGTTATTGTCAAAATAGCGTAGGTATGTGGTCATAAGGTAAGATGTGATCACAAATGCATTCTTCGATGCATGAAGTGAATGTATTTGATCATAATTGAGTAAAAGAACCTTAGATACGAAAGAAATGAAGTCATTTGCATGTAGGATGCAAAAATATGCATCAAAAAGTGTTGCAAAATATGCGTTTTTCATAGGTTTCACCCTTCGATACTTAGAATTTTTCGAAACCGTTTTACGAGTGACCTAAGTGTGAGTTAGGGAGATGATTAGAGTGAAAATGGAGTGAAGAAAATTGCTAGGATAGGCCCTAGCATAGTCTTGGTTTTAAGGGGTCCAAAAACAGTGATTTTGTGTTTTGGGCTTCCGGTGACCATTTTAAGCATTCCGGAGTGTCCCTAGGTGATAATAAATAAAGCTTGTACAAAGAAATCGGAATTCGAAAGCCTCTGATAAGTTAAAACCTAGTTGCAAAGGTTTAGGCGTAAAAAAGTTTTTATAGAGTTAGTTATGTTAAAAGCTATTTATAGCTTAGTTTTAGTAAATTTATTGATTCAAAATGAGTATTGGATGTTTTAGGGTGAAAGAGGAAAGTTTCGAAGGATTTCAGAGGAGGTTCGCTTTCGATCGGAGGGCGTTTTGTGAGTAGAAATTCAATCTCTCCAAGCATAGTTTGGTTTAAAGTTCATTTTACGATTATATGCATTTAATTAGTTATGTAATTGAATTGTGTATTGTAGTATATTTAGATTCTATTATATGAATTGTTAAATTGAATATGTCTTCAATTCAAGAATTTATGAGAAATAAAAGTTTTTAGGCTTTTTGCCTTAAAAACGAGTTTAAATGAGAATATTGAGAAGAGTATCTTATTACGCTTATGGTTTACCCTAGCCCCAGTTAAAGGCCCAGTGGAGTACTCTATGCGTGCATGGTAGATGAGAGAGAGTCACTAACTGAGAGTGGAGTCCGAACGACTCTTGAGAGATGAGAGTCAGTTGAGTCACCCTCTGCATGTATAGGATAATGTAGTTCAGATCGATTGTGTAGGGGTAACGCGTGCCCAGAGTTTGCGCATCAGCAACTACATAAGGCAGATTCCTTAATTCCTAGTGGCTAGCTAGAGAATTGATGTGGCCATGACAAGAGTAGTTTCCCTGGGTTACCATTAAGGCGAGAAACAAGAAAGTTTTAGAAAGAAATTCAAAATGAATTTCAGAAATGGTTTTCGAATGAGATTATATAAAGTATATCAGAAAATACTTTAGTCTTATTAAGTTGTTTATCTCATTGAGTTATACTCACTGTTTGTTTTCCTTGTGTTCTAAAAATGTCCGTTCAGGTGCAGGAGTGAGTCGTTCAGCGGACGAGGCACAGACAAACACGTGGAGAGACTGACGGACGACTTGGATATCATTGTATAGCTCAATTTTTGGTCATGTGCATGTTTTGTTGTAAAGTATGATGTACATTGTAAATATAAATAAAAGTTGTTGGATGCATGTTTAGAAAACTATTTTGATAAGAAAATTATAGTTTTTCCATCAGTTTTTGCGATTGGGTTTTCCATGCTGGAACTGAGTTTGGGATGCGGGCCGGAGGCCCCTGGTAGTTGAGATTTGTGTGCTATAAAAGTGTTTTAAATTGTTTTTGAATTTGCAGGGTGGCATAGTTCAATAAACAGCCGACATATTGCTAGATTTTCATTAGGAAAAACGAAAATTTTTACCTCTATCACCAAGTAAATAATTTAATAAATAAGTTTTAAGTAAGTCACGGTGCTCCGACGGGGTTTTTTCGGGCCAAAGTTAGGGTCCGTTAGAGTTTTGTCGGAGTGCTACGAGATTTTTCTCGGGTTCAGAGGAGGGATTCGAGAAGAGTCCCGTCAATTTGGTATCAGAGTGTTTGGTTTAAAATTTTTGAAAATTTGTGCATCAAAAAGTTATTTATGCATTTTATTGCATTGAGTTATAAAACATTGCATAACATTCATTGTTTTGGTTGTAGTAGAGCTATGCGTCCAGCTAGTCGTTCTCGTACGCGCAGAGCCGCCGTTGAGACTCTGCCTATTCCTTTTGCTCCATCAGAGGCTGATGAGCTTATTCATGAGTCTGTAAATGAGCCTCAGCCTGGGGTGCAGCCAGAGCCACCAGTGGCAGGGCCAGCAGTAGATCCTATAGAGAGATTGGCCCAGATTATGCAGGGCATGAGACCTCGTGCACCAGGCGCCACCGTAGAGAGAGCACGGAAGTTAGGCATCGAGGGTTTTGATGGATCAGGGGGTCCAGATGCAGCTCTAGAGTGGCTGGAGAGTACTGAAAGGGTTCTAAAGCAGATGGAGTGCGAGGATCCGTAGAGAGTATCTATTGCTTCATTTCTTCTACGAGCTTCTGCTCGAGACTGGTAGGATTTCGTGAGGAGGAGAATGACTACTCCGCTATCATGGGATCAGTTTAAAGAGTATTTCAATGAGAGGTTCTATCCCAGGGCTTATAGGGATGCAAAGATTGAAGAGTTCTACCGTTTGGTTCAAGGTAATATGAAGGTGGAAGAGTATGAAAAGAAGTTTACAGAGTTATCCCGAGTGGCGCCGTTTATCGTCGATGACGAAGCCAACAAGTGCCATAAGTTCCTGCACGGCCTGAACTTCAGAATCAAGGCATATGTAGCTGCTACTGAGTACAGAGAGTATGGGAGATTAGTAGAGGCAACTTTGAGGGTTGAGAGGACTTTTTAGACCGAGAGGGGTCAGCAATCGCAAAAGAGGGGACCGAGCCAGGGATAGTAGGCTAAGGGACCTAGTAAAACCCCTAAGACCGGAAGTAAGTTTGGAAGACCTTCAGAGAAGCAGCAGAGCTAGGGAGCCACCTTCAGTCAGGGTTCAGTGAGGCAGCCATCAGGTTCCCAAGGCACCCCACGGTAACCCTCTAGACGGGATCCCCTCCGGCTAAAAGATTCCCGTGAAACTAAGTCTTTTTAAAACTAAACATAGAAAACTCATTTCGAAAGCTCTTTTTTTTTTTTTTTTTTTTTTTGTTACAAAATATTTGTCAACAGAACAGGGTGGAAATTTTTTTTCGATTTAAAAATTACATTCATGAAAAGTATTTTTGTAAGAATTTTGACAGCACGACGACTATTTTTTTGAAAAATATCACCTTGTGAAATCTAAATCAAAACCTGTGCACTTTATATAATAATCATTTTCTCAACTATAGGGCCTCGACCCGTTTTCCACAAATCACATACATTCT
This sequence comes from Litchi chinensis, assembly GCA_019925255.1. Classification (NCBI taxonomy): domain Eukaryota; kingdom Viridiplantae; phylum Streptophyta; class Magnoliopsida; order Sapindales; family Sapindaceae; genus Litchi; species Litchi chinensis. The sequence goes on from CM034464.1 coordinate 22,292,947, forward strand.
CAATATAAACATCGATTTCGAATTAAATTTTTATTTATAAAACATGGCATGCATGATCGAATATATACATAAAACTCAAGTATGAAATTTATATTTACATATAGTTTTAAAAAAAACATCTGTAAGTTCAAAACTAAGTATCATACATGAAAGCAAAAAGATATCACAACTACGCCCGATGATACGTGTCACTACTCCTGGTGAGAGGTCACTACTGTCTGGTCACCTGTACCTATACCTGACCCTGTGGGATTTTTATTTTAAAGAAACAACAACCTAGGGTGAGTATAAATCACTCAATATGTAGCATTAGTTTCTATTCAAAACATTACTAGAATGTCCTCCTTAAAAACATTTTTCAATCTCATTTTATAAACAAAGTTATACTGTACAATATAATTGCATCTATACATCGAGAACCCGAAACTTTTCAATGCAGGAATATTCATTAATATTTCTCATATGTATCGTAACTCACAAAAATACTGTAATAACTTGAAAAGCCAATATTTAATTTACCAATCACATTTTCATGCTTTTTAATTACTGAAATGAGAGTTAACGTGTAATCTCTTAGTCAATTTCTCATTTCATACTTGTAATCTATTAGTGATGGCGATTTTCTTTTCGAAAAGTGTCTTTATTTAAAAACATGTCATTCACTATTACTTTTGAATCATACGATACTAACAGACTAATGCATGGCGGAGCGGAATCCCACATTGTCTCAGGTCATACCGTATGGCGAAGCAGAATCCTGTATCATCTCAGGCTATACATATCCGGTATCATGTAGCGGAATCCCACATCGCCTTTAGGTACTCTACCGATATCGAAAATCACATAAAATGCATATATACATACCATATGCTATAAATCATCTCAAATCACAAGTTTCACACTTCAAAACTTTTGAAATTCATGCAAGTTGGTAAAACTCATCTTTCATATATATATAAAAAAAAAAAAAAAAATAATCAATTTACAATCATTAACAACATGGATATATATATTAACACACATATGTAATGTGAATAAAAATAATCTCATCTCAAAATATTTTCGTTAGGACATTCACCTGAATTCCCTAGCTGGCTAACTTTTTCTAACAACGGGAAATCCTCTTTATCCGTCTCCGAAAATCCTACACATTATCCGTAATCGATTTTTCAGACTACAATTTGAATGATGTTACTAGCTCAAATCTATAAACATGACAATTCAACGGAAGACTCAACGAATATATCACTTCGAAACGTCGTTTAATAATCCACTTTCACTTCAATTATTCTCAATTATTATTCGTTCACGATTCTAATAATTTAAACGCTATAAGCATATCAATTCGAAACTACAATTGCGCAAACGAAATTTTACAACAACTTCAGACTCAAATCTTTCCTCTAGCCGCACATAAGCAATAACCTTGGTATTGATTCTTTTCACATTTTCAATTCATTTCGCATTCAAACAAATCACAATTCAACACAAGTTTATTTAAATCCAATAAATATCGCTTTTGAATGTTTTCGAACTCTAAATTCGCGAAATGACCGTTTAACATTTAACAAATCCGTATTCGATTTCCGAGCTCACCCTAACATACAAATACTTCCAAGATCACATAACCCAAACGAAAACAATTTGAAATGACCATATTACCCTTGAGGTCGAATGCATACATCCCCCCAAAATCATGCTTCCAAGTTATTTCACATCTCATAAGACATCCAGCACATGCTAAATTCATCCAAAACAATTTCAAATAATCAAAACTCAATTCAAGCTTAAACAATATACAATAGGCGAACTTATACATATATATATATATTTTTCTTCAAAATTCATCCATCATCCAAGCCATTCACAAACCAATCTCCTCACTAATGAGATGGTATATCCTAAGGCCCAAGCATGCATTTTCATCAAAAACTCTTTCCAAAAACTCAACGAAAATGCTCGGAAAAACAAACTCTTACATTTATAAATTGTCTAAAATGCTACCAAATGGAATTTAGGAGCTTTGCATGTGTTCCAATTCTTCAAGAACATCACCAAATCCACATGCATGCTCTCGGTCACCACATATACACTTTTGCCATGACATGCAATGGAATATTGAGAGAGATTGATGTTTGACCGAGAGAGATTTGTGAGGTTTGAGCTTCGGTTTTGAGAGAAGAACAAGAAAGTGAGAGCTTTGAGTGGCTTTGGCTTTTGAGAGAGAAATGAGAAGATGAAAGAATGAGATATAGCTTGACTTTTGCCGTGAATGACTAAGGACAATCTAAAAAAAATTTTTGCTTTGCTTTTTACTTATATAAGAGATAGAATTTAATAATTATTTAAATCTTACTTTTGAGACACTTGTCATAAGGATTCCATGAATGCATTCCAAGTGTCCTTCATGCACTGATTCCGTTTACCAAGTGTCTTGCATGCTAACTTGCCCATGCCACTTGTCTCACGCGTTCTCCCAAGCTCCCATACTCTCTTTTCGTATCCGAAATCTTATCGGGTCTATATGAAAATTTTATTGAAATCCAATTTAAAATCCAAAAACTACGTTAGTATTCGATTTATCCTCCGAGTCCGTTCGTTTTAATAAAATTTTGGGTTTGAAAGTCATAAATCGTCCCCGAACCCTTTCGAACATTTCTATGAAAATTCGATTATTTAACCGAGTTCGAATACTTGATCCACTTTAAAAATCCGAACTTAAGAATAGTCTTTAGGGGTTTACCTGGATTCCGGGAAGGCATGTTACACAAAAGACCTCAGTAAGTGTTAAGATTTTTCTAATTACTACATTTCCCTCAAAATACCTCCCAAAATCACTTTCAAAAGATTTTATTTTATTTCATAACAATTTCGAAAATAGAAACTTATAACTTTAGTGACTTTATGAGAAATCCTTAAAATTTGGTTTCATGCATAAAAACATAATAATAATTTAATCATAGCATAAGATTTTAACATTTCCTTTTCTTGCTAAAATCGCACCAATGGAACCTAGAGAAGCTATCATAACATGGTCATGTGGCAATTCGATTAGCAATACTCATCGTGACAATACATGAGACATCTCACCACATGTACCGAAATTTTTGTGTATCGCATATGCAAGTGAAATAATACCCCATATATGTAGAAGGCGACACGACTCAACTAACTGACTCAATCCCCCCGATGTTAGTGACAAGCCCTCCCAATACTTGCCATACACATATGGGATATATTGGCCAGATCTAAATCATAATTCGTGAATCCATAACATCTAACATGGGGCAAATCATTGACGTTTGAAAACATTTTCTTTTCTATATAATTCAAACTAAATTTCTTCATTCCATAAGCTTAAAAATGTGTAACATATCACATAAAAATTTCTAAAATATAAGTATCATCATTTTGCATCTTTCATGCATAAAACATTTCGTTTTCAAATAAATACATGAAATGTCCATAAACTAATATTCTCAAGGAAAGAACATTATCCATATCAAAATAAATTATCAATACAATAAATGCTATAAAATGGCAAAACATGCATTTTTCAATTCATAAAACATATTTTTCACTCACATTGCCTAATTGCTTCCTTTCTCAAATGTTTTCTGAATATCTATATAATTCTGAATAAATAATTTTCTCAAAAATGAAATCAATATTCTTTTTCAAAGCATAAAATCATATTATTTAAAACATTCTGAAATCTTGGTAATAATAACTCAAACAAGAAACATAAAATTCTTTCTAAAATTTCTTATACGAATTCTTAATAAACATTTACTTTAATCGTCAAACATAATTGATAATCTATAAAATCAATTACCTCAACAAATCTATAATTTGAAATAAATAATAAAATCTGAATTATAAATAACCATAACTCAATTAGTTTAATTAAAAATAAAACTATCCCTCATCCCTTGCAGTTGATAGATCGTCGCTACCAATGCCTGAGCCATCTGTATGACATTTACATTCCCTCCTACTGGCTCAGCGGGCTGGAAGGGTCCTACAGGAGTTTGATTTTCAGGGACGTTGACGGATTCGTCAACATGTTCCTCTACGGGTGCATGTGTCTTTGCCGCTGCCCTTCTCATAACGGGGCAGCCTCGACGATGCATAATTCTGTGAAGTTCAATCACAAAAGAGGTCATGATATGCATAAAATAATGACAATAAAAATAACGTTATAAAATTCATGCGACTATGAAAAACTTGTTCAATAAAATAAACATTCAAATATTTTCAAAACTTCAAATCAAAATCACCCAAAACGGGGCTCTGATACCACTCTGATAGGACCCGCCTCAGATTTTCCCTTTCCGGAGCTCCTGTGATCCCGCCGGACACCCCACAGAACCCTTTTGGATTTTAGCTATCATCACCAAAAGGACAATGTAGAACAAGCCCTTAAACTTAAATCAATTAATAATCATATAAATCATTTCATAACACAATAATTATCAATTAAAGAATTTTATGATTTAGATTTTCTAAAAATTTTGATAGCACAAGAGCTGTTCTTTGAGGTTCCCAAAATTTTAAAATACCTGTAAACAATTCAAAACACTTCAATATATCCAACAATAGTCTCCACTACCATTTGGACCTCCGGTCCATCTCAAAACCATCACTTAGCCATAAGAAATCTATCTCATGAAAATCATTTCAATCTTGAAAACATAATTTCATGTATAAACCTCAAAATCATTTATGCATAATCCAATTATTTACAACATATACATACAAAAGTATCAAAGTATTCTAGATATATAACTACATCACATCGCCACGATTATGGCCAAATTCATAAATTCTTTATAACCTAAAAATTATATATAAATATCAATTTTCAATTAAAACAAAATATGCAAAACATGACTTCACAGAAGAGTATCGTCTATAACCAGTCCACCTAATCTGTAATGGGAAAGTGAGCACCCTGACTACTGATTCCTGCACCTGGGAAAGTTTTTATAACATAAAACAATAACAATGAGCCAAAAGAGCTCAATGAGTGTTAAGATTTTTCTAATTACTACATTTCTCTCAAAATACCTCCCAAAATCATTTTTAAAAGAATTTATTTTATTTCATAACAATTTTGAAAATAGAAACTTATAACTTTAGTGACTTTATAAGAAATCCTTAAAATTCGATTTCGTGCATAAAAACATAATAATAATTTAATTATAACATAAGATTTTAACATTTCCTTTTCTTGCTGAAACCACACCAATGGAACCCAGAGAAGCCATCATAACATGGTCACGTGGTGATTCGATTAGCAACGCTTATCGTGACAATACATGAGACATCTCACCACATGTAGCGGAATTTTTGTGCATCACATACGCGAGTGAAATAATACCCCACGTGTAGAAGGCGACACGACTCGACTAATTTACTCAATGCCCTCGATGTTAGTGACAAACCCTTCCAATACTTGTCATACACATATGGGGTATACCGACCGGGTCTAAATTATAATCTGTGAATCCATAACATGTAACATGGGGTAAACCATTGGCGTTTGAAAACATTTTCTTTTCTATATAATTCAAACTAAATTTCTTCATTCCATAAGCATAAAAATGTGTAACATATCACATAGAAATTTCTAAAGTATAAGTATCATCATTTTGCATCTTTCATGCATAAAACATTTTGTTTTCAAATAAATACATGAAATGTCCGTAAACTAATATTCTCAGGGAAAGAACATTATCAATCTCAAAATAAATCATCAATACCATAAATGCTATAAAATGGCAAAACATGCATTTTTCAATTAATAAAATATATTTTTCACTCACATTGCCTAATTGCTTCATTTCTCAAATCTTTTCTGAATATCTATATAATTTTGAATAAATAAATTTCTCAAAAATGAAATCAATATTCTTTTTCAAAGCATAAAATCATACTATTTAAAATATTCTAAAATCTTGGTAATAATAACTCAAATAGAAAACATAAAATTCTTTGTGGAATTTCTCATGCGAATTCGTAATAAACTTTTATTTCAACCGTCAAACATAATTGATAATCTATAAAATCAATTACCTCAACAAATCTATTTATTTGAAATAAATAATAAAATCTGAATTATAAATAACCATAACTCAATTAGTTTAATTTAAAATAAAACTATCCACTCACATAACTCATTTGCTTATTTTTGGATCTAAAACGAGTTCCCCTTTGATTTTCTTATCATCCTGTATTCACTCTAAAATCACACAAAACTTAATTTATAACTCATAGAAAAATAACTTAATTTTCTAGAATCAAATCCTATTAAAATAAACTTACTTATCTGGATAATCGAGCATCTAAAATATTTTTCTTTTATTTTCTTCTTCCCTTCCTCCTTCTCGGCTTCTTCTTCTTCTTCTTCTTTTTTTTCTTTCCTTTCCTTCTGCTAGCCGAATGGCGTCTATGTTTGTTTTGCTCCTAAGAAACTATATATATATATATATATATATATGCACACCACGTCCTGATCTCTTCTCCACCGCCTCATGTCACATTCACTTCTTTTTATTTTATTTTATTTTATTTCATTATTTTATTATTTTTTTTTCTTCACCGGGCATATGCATTTTGCTTTACTTTTTGTCTCATTCGCTTTTGATTTCTATTCATCTCTATTCCACTTTATTTATTTCTCTTTCTCACCTGGTAGTCAACACTCACAACAATTCCACCATCAATTTTAATATATATATATATATTTAAATGAACATAGCCCACCACTAACATATATCTATACATATATATTTATTTAAATAGGCATTGCTCACCACTAACTTATATATTATTGTTATTATTATTATGTATTATTTATATATAAAAAATATACTACAGTATGACATTTTGTCCATATATGTAAATTTCATTTTCATACCTATGACCTTTTTCCTTTTAATCCAATCTTCTTAATTTCTTTTAAAACTATCCTCCAATAAGATATTTATCCACAAACTTCTGTACTTCTAAAACTGGAATGAGACCAAATTAATAACAATAAATTAAATTTCAATTAATCTCTTAAATCCAGTTAAATTGGAGTGTTACCAAAATGCTCTTGTACCTGTCCTTTACAATTAAATATAATTATGCCCTTTTTTGGTAATTTTATTGAAATTAATTATATTCCAAACCTTAATAAATCTCCATACCAATTTTGTATTTGAAATTATTTATGGTCCATTCGAAAATTCTACTATAATTTAATTTCACATCCGAAAATTTTATTAGAATTCGATTACACATCCGGATCTGACCACTTTAAATTATTTTATTGTCTTGTAATTAAAATCATCTCCGGTCCTATTAAGAAATTCTACTAAAATTCAATTATATCATTGGGTACTTAAAATTATTTTATTATTCCATAAATACTATATATGATACTAAAATCGAATAGAGTACTTTCATCCAATAAATTTCGGATCACTTACAAACTCTTCAAATGGATTCATCTTGATCCGTCTTAGTTTCGTTTAACACTAGTACTAATTCCGGAGCTTTTGATTCGTGTGGTCTACTTTCTGAAAATCACTATTCACATAGATACTATTCACACGAAACCACTATTTATTGGAAAATTTTTTTATTTCTCCTATGGAGAAGAAATTCTAGGTTTTACGAATTCGAAAATCACTATTTACTCAAAAAAACTATTCGTTCGAAATTACTATTCATTGAAAATATTTTATTTTTCCTAAATAGAGAAAATCCTGGGCTTTACAATTCGTCCCGCCCATAAGCCACTAGGGATGGTGGTTCGGCCCGCCCAGCACATGACATGGGTGGGTTCCATTGGATATAGGTTTCATGAATGATGCTATTCTTTACAAAAAAAATTATGTTTTATGTTATGAATGGATTTTAAATGAAGCATGTTATGGAATGGATTTTTACGATGCATGCATTTCTATTTTAAAATAGTTTTATATAAAAGTAAATGCAAGATCATGAGATTTATGATTTGAATAAATCATTAAGAAACGTAGATTTCCAAATGATTTTGGGAGGATATTTTTGAAAGTAAAGTTTAAATAGAAATATACTACACTCACTGAGCTCTTTAAGCTCACTATTTCTTATTTATTTTATGAATAAAAACCTCCCTAGGTGCGAAGATAGGTGCTCAGAGTAGGTGATCTCTGATGCAAAGTTAGGCATGCTCTCCCGACGATTGCGTTTGTAAAAATTAATGTACATATTTTGATATTTCATAAATATGCATAACGTAAATACTTTTGATTTTATGCAAATACTTGAGATTATATGCATGATGAAATATTTTTGAAATTCAGAATGATTTCTGATTGAGATGTTTTGATTTATGGAATAGTTTTGATTATAAAGTGGACTTGAGGTCCAAAGTGGAAGTGGATAAAAGATTGTATGAATTTTGAAGTGTTATAAATTGTTTTCAGGTGATTTGAAAAGATTGGAAATGTCAGAAAACAACTGTTGTACTATCAAAAATTTTTCCCCCTAATTTTTAAGTAAGTATGAAATGGAAATGTATCATGAGTTTGCTCCACGGAGTCCTTCAGAGTCAGTCACCCATATGAAGACTCCAAGGACTTCCATTGGGGTGTCGAGAGAGCTCCTTTCGGATCCCTAAAGGGAAATTCGGGCTGGGTCCTTTCAATGAAACTAAAGGCATTTGTTACTACATTCGCTTTACTAGAGTGGTACTTTATTGTGCGATCATAATCTTTAATAAGCCTGAGGTCCAAAGTGGAAGTGAATAAAATATTGTATGAATTTTGAGGTGTTATAAAATGTTTTCAGGTGATTTGAAAAGATTGGAAATGTTAGAAAACAGTTGTTGTGCTGTCGAAAATTTTTCCTTCTAATTTTTAAGTAAGTATGAAATGGAAATGTATCATGGGTTCGCTCCACGAAGTCCTTTAGAGTCAGTCACCCATATGAAGACTCTAAAGAATTCTAATAGGGTGTCAAGAGGTCTCCTCTCATATCCCTAAAGGGGAAATCCGAGCTGGTTCCCTTCAGTGGAACTCGTATATCTTTCACTAAAGGCATCTACTATTACATTCACTTTACTAGAGTGGTACTTTATTGTGCGATCATAATCTTTGATAAGTTCAATCCACCTTCTTTGTCTCAAATTAAATTTATAAGGACCCGCCCCAGATCCCTATACTGAACCCGATAGGGTCCCTACGGAGCATCCTGACGAAACTCAATCAAACCCTCACTTGGGATGAAAGGGTCTTGTAGAGGTACCCATCTCACTTTAAAACTTTTTTTCTAGTGGAAAAAAATAAAAACATTTTCTTTTAGGGTAACTTGCAAAACAAGATTATAAAAATTTTGGTAACATAACAATTTCTTTTTGAAAATACCACCATGCAAACTTTAAGAAAAACACTTCTATAGCATGCATTTTTCTCAACTACCGGGCCTCAGGCCCTCATTCTCACAATCAAATCCAAACATGCTTTCCGTTTAAGATAAATTTGAAAATAAAATCATTTACGTAACTCCTAGTCTCCATCAAAAATTTCATTTACAAAATGTAATTCTCAAAGAGTTTATAAACATTCAAAAATAACATTTACAAGAATACAAAAATCATGAAACATGATGCATGCACAAACATTGAAGGAAATTAAACAAGTGCAGTAGTATTGTGTCCCGATCCACCTACACGTTTGATGGAGCGGCGTCTGACTACTAGCTCGTTCCTGCACTTGGGGAGGATTTTTCAGAAAACATGAAAACAAGAGTGGTGAGTATATAACTCAGTGAGTGGGTAAACTCTTCAAACAATAATTTGCTTTCTAAATATAATAATATCCTCCTAAAATAGTTTTAGAAAATTTATAATTTCTCATTAAACTTTATAAAACTGAAAAACTAGCATAAATAAATAATATAAATTTGCTTAGAATTTAGTAATAACTTTAGTAAAGTATAAAATGCTTTGCTTCATAATTTTTTTTTATTTCTAAACTTCGCGTCTATGAACCCTCTTTTCTTCCTAAAACTAGCTAAAGCAATCCAGGGAAGCTACTTTGTCATGATGGAATTTCTCATCGCCACTAGAGCTCGGGAATGCTATCACGTGTAGTCGTAGATGTGGGCAACTCTGGGGTCATGATTGTAAACCCCTATTCTTGATATTTCATTCCCTAGTATTATAAGTTAGAATATAGAAGTGGTTAATATTTATAATAAGAAAATCCAATAAAGGGTAAAATAGTCTATTTCTACAAATAAAGAGATCAATATCAAAGAAGGGAAAATTGGTCAATGATAAATTAAGTAACTATTATATATAAGTGAATAGGATAAATTAATTTCATGAATTGTGCAAATTGATAAAAGTAGTGAGGAGGATATGAGATTAATGCATGATTGGAAGACAATTTAGTTAAATTTCATATGATGGCATAGTATGTAAATAACTAACAAACTTTAAGGGCAATTATATAAAAGCATGCCTATATATACAAGTGTTGTCTTCCAACACTTAGAGAAATTTCAAAAGAAAATTGAGAGAGAGTTGAGAGGGGTGCACGACAAAGAGAGGGAAAGGAGAGGAGGAAGAATCAAGTTATCCCAAACCAAAAATCAAGCTTCTAAATCAAGTGTCCAAGCTAATTTGAGTTAGAAGAGCAAAACCTAATCTAGATTTAGGTAAGTTTATCATATTATTCTTCACTTTGATGATGTTTGGGTTTGCTAGTGGGTTGGATGCTTAGATTGGATTTTGCTATAGTTAGGATAAGAGTTTGACATTCAAAGCAAGTCTAGATTCTTAATTGAGTGACAAGGAAGCTTAAGGTATAAGTTAAGAAGCTTGAATGGCAAGATAGGGTTATGTAGTAGAAACCCCAACTTGTGATTTAAACTAGTGAAGAGTTAAATAGGTTGCCTATAACTTGTTTGATGAAATGTTTGAAAGAAGTATAACTTGAAAAATTGAAAAGAACAACATGTGGGTGCATGTGTGTGTGTCACGGCCAAAGGGAGAGTGTGTGAATACTAGTGTGTTTTAATCTCTTTGAGCTCTAAATCATGCATAATTAACGTTAGAAAAGCATATAGGAGAGTTAGAATTGAAAAAGGAAACTAGATTAGATTGTTTGTGCATTTCGGCTTGATGAAGGGCATCAACTTATGCATGTGTTTTATTGGTGTTTATGATGTATTTAGGGTCCTAAAAACATGCATGAGTGAGTAGGAATTAAGGTAATTAAAATGGATATACAATGGTGCATGAATAGCTTGCAAACTAGTAAAGAATAAAATGATAGTAGAATAAAAGAATAGACACTTGAAGAGGTTATAAAGACCTACACTAATTAAGCTTAATTGGGTTGTTTTAGACCTCAAAACATGCATAAATATTATAGCAAGCCATAGAAATTTGAAGGGAAAGGTTTAGATAAAAATTGAGTAAGTTATAGCCTAAATAGTGTAAATATGTAGTTGTGAAAGTTGGTTGAAAAGTATGAAGGAATTGGTGGGTCTTGAAGGTCAAATGTGATTATTGGAGTACTAAAATGATAAATGAATGATGTGGGAAGCTTTGACGAAGAAACGGAGGTGAAAAGCCCATGGATTGGGCTATGTATACCATTCAGTAACGAAGGGATTAAGAACGATGATATTTTGTTTCAAGCTTCCTACGACCAATTCGAGCATACCGGGATGTCCCTAGATGAAAATAAATAGAGTTCGTAAAAAGAAATTGAAAACTTAGAGCCTTGGTCTAGTCAGAATCTAGATGGGAAGGTTGTAGGAAAAAAGGTTTTCGATAGAGTACTTTATAAAAATCGTTATTCAATAGTTTGGAATAGCATGATTTAGCAAGATTTTGAGCGAGATTATGTTATATAAGTGAGGAGCAGGCTACTTGAGCACGAGAGGCTCGTTGACGGATATAGCTCGCTTGACTTGAGGTAAGTGTCCCATCACTTTCAATTTTCTTTATCTATATTTTCACTTATGAGTTATGTAGTTTCATTTATTTTAAAAATGATAAGTTAAAACTTTGAAAAACGATACCTACATCGGATCTTGAAAAAAGTTTTTGAAACGAAGTTGTTTTGAAAAGATTTGAGTAAAGATTTGTAGTTAAAGATTTGGAAGGAACTCAAATTTTGTGCTAAATGTACAAAATAGAAAAGAGTTTTGAAAAACCATTTATATACCCCTCTACTTATATGAGATTTAGTGCTACGCGGCGATGCAAAAAATTCCGCCCGTAGTTGCTCTGTCTTTCAGAGTATCTAGCGCTACATTGCGATGTAGAAAATTCCACATGTAGTTGTTATAGGCACTGCGTTACGATGCAGAAAATTCCGCTTGCAGTCGCCCAGAGTTATAGTTCATACTGAGCACTACAATGATGATACAGAAAATTCCGCATTGTAGTTGCTTAGATTTGAGATTGTCTCACACTATATTGACGATGCAATAAATTCCGCCTGTAGTGGTCGAGATATCTCAACAGCTTCATAGTTGGTGTCAGTCGAAAATTGCCACGTGATGGTTATAGTACACTAGGGGTATACATGGTGCTTTTAGAAAGAAAGGTTTTCTAAAAAAAAAAAAAAAAAAAAAAAAAAAATGGTACTTAATTAAGTTTATGAATTGCTATATAATTATACTTCATATCACCTTATATAATGAACTAATGCCTTTGCTTTTGTGTAGTGTGTATATTATACTAGGTGTTTTAACTGGTGATTTTGCATCAAGGAAACCATCATCGGACAATTTAGGTGGGAAATGTGACCACTACATCAAATGAATAAATATATTTTGTGATTGTAAATAACATAACTAAGTAATTGCATGGTTGGAATGTGTATGTTCGAATATTTGAAGACCAATGATGTGATATGTATATACATATACTTTAAATACTTGTATATGATTGATATCTATTACCAAATAATTGATAATCGAAATTGCATTATGAAAGTGATAGAAACGTCAGTTTGTGAAATGGATAGTGAATATGCATGGTTGTGGATAACAAGAAATTGGGTGGTGATTGAAAATAGTTCGAAGTGTTTCCTTTTATACAGGTAAATTTTGGGAACCTTAAAAATACAGCCGTTATGCTATCAAAATTTTTATAAAATTTTCTTCAATTAAATGTGAAAAATTTATGCTAACCTAACTATTTTCAAAAGAAATGGAAATTGATTTAGTTAAAGTAAAGTAAATGGACAAAATAGCTTAAGGGGTTCACTCCGCGAGTCTCTTGACCGAGAGTAAGGTTATAGGAGATTCGTTGGAGTACCTGGCAAGACCCTCCAGATAAGAGCCGAGATAGATTCTGGTTCGGGTCTTGTCAATGATTGTAACCCCCTATGTTCAATTTTACGTTTTATAGCGTTGGAAGCTAAGTTATCGAATAAAAAGGGTAAAGTAGTCAACGCCACCCTTCGAATAATGTTAAAATACGAATAGATGCTTTAAAAGTAGGAAAAGTTGAGAAAGGGCGAAACAATCATTTCGTGAATAAGAGATATGACTAGATGGCAAAGTTGTAAAACTTTGATTAAGTGAATTTAACAATTAAGTTACATGAAAATTTGACTAATTACTTAAAAACCAATTGACTTTTATTAGTAAATTAGATGACTAAGGGCAAGATGATAATTAATGTCATTAAAAGCCCATATAAATAGAAGTGTGGTGGTGATAGTCACCAACACTTAGTCAAAAATCAAAATATAACCTAGAGAAAGCAAAGGGGTGTTGGACGGCAACTAGGAAGAAAAAGGGGAAGAAAAATTCTATAAGTCCAAGTCAAATTCAAGGTTTCAAACCAACTTTCCAAGGCAAAACAAGTTAGGATAGCAAACCCTAAGCAACCTAAAGGTGAGTTATCATCTTTTTCATCATTTTTAATACTAGTTGGGTTGTTAACATGTTGAATGAGATGTGTAATGGTTGGGTTAGTTTGGATGGTAGTTGTGATGGAGTTTTTCATATCAAATGAGTGTAGAACCCTAATCAAGTGAAAAGGAAGTTTAGGTTGCAAGGAATGATGCATGAATTCATAGTTATAATTTATATGGAAGAAACCCTAAGTAGAAATTTAAGTATGATTTAAACAAAATAAGTTGTTTATAACTTATTTGATGAAATGATTGAAAGAAGTGTAACATGAAAAATTGAAAAGAATGATATGGGAGTGCATGGTGTGTGTCACGACCACAGGAGGGGTGTGTGATACTATTATGTTTTGATCCCTTTGAGCCCTTAGATATGTATATTTAATGTTAGAAAATCATATGGGAGTGTTAGAATTAAAAAAGGAAACTAGATAGCATTGTTTATGCTTTTTGACTTAATGAAGGGCAAGAGGTTATGCATGTGTTTCATTGATGTTTATGGCATATTTAGAGTCCTAAAAACATGCATGAATGAGTAGGAATCAAGATAATTAATATGGATACGTATAGGTGCATAATGACATACAATCTAGTAAAGATTAAAATAATAGTAGAATGAGAAAATAGGTACTTGAAAGGTATATAGAGACCTGCACTATTTGAACTTAATTGGGGTTGTTTTAAACCTTAAAACATGCATAAATGTCATAACAAACCATAGAAATTTGAAGGGAAAGATTTGGATAAAAATTGAGGAAGTTATGACTTAAATAGTATACCTATGTAGTCGTAAAGATGAGTTGAGAGTGAAAATGCATTCTTTGATGCATAAAATAAATGTATTCGATCATAATTGAGTAAAAGAACCTTAGATACAAAAGAAATGACATCATTGCATGTGTGATGCAAAAATGTGCATAAAAAAGTGTTGAAAAATATGTGTTTTTCAAAAGTTGTTTTACCAGATTGTTTTTCATAGGTTTCACCCCTCGATACTTAGAATTTTTCGAAACCATTTTATAAATGACCTAAATGGGAGATAGGGAGGTGATTCAAGCAAAAACAGAATGAAGAAAATCGCTAGGTTGGTCCCTAGCATAGGTTCAGGTTTGGGGAGGGTCAAAAATTATGATTTTTCATTCCAAGCTTCCCGCAACCAATTCGAGCATACCGAGGTGTTTCTAAGTGAAAATAAATAGGGTTCATAGAAAGAAACCGGAATTTTAGAGCCTTGGTCGAGTTAGAACTTAGATGGGAAGGTTATAGGAAAAAACGTTTTCAATAGAATATCATATGAAAATCATTGTTTAAAAGTTTTAAATCACTTGATTTAGCAAAGTTTTGAGTAAGGTTGTGTAATGTAGGTGACGAGCAAGTTGGCGGAGCATGGGAGGCTCGTTGACAAGTATAGCTCGCTTGGTGAGGTAAGTGTTCTATCACTTACGTTATTTCAAATTGTATTTAAATTATAAGTTGTTGCATAATTAACGATTTTCAAAACAATGAGTTAAAGCATTGTAAAATGATCTTTACGGCGAATCTAGAATGAAGGATTTGAAAATAACAAGGTTTTCGAAAAGAAATGAGTAAAGAATTTTAATTAATAGTTTCGAAAGAAAATCGACTTGTGCACAATGCACTTAGAGGAAAGAGTTTTGAAAACCATGCATATACTCTCAGCTTATATGAGATTTAGCGCTACGCAGTGATGCAAAAAATTCTGTCCGTAGTTACTCAGTTTTTCAGAGTATCTAGCGCTACGTTGCGATGTAGAAAAATTATGTACGTAGTCGTTTAGATCTACAGTTTTGGCACTACGTTGCGATGCAGCAAATTCCGCTAGTAGTCGCCCAGCGTTATAGCACTACAATTGAGATGCAGAAAATTTCGCATTGTAGTTGCTCAGATTTGAGATCCTTTCACACTACGTTTACGATGTAGTAAATTCCGCATCATAGTGGTCGAAATATCTCAGTAGCTTCACATTTGGCATCAGTTGAAAACCGCCACATGATGGTTTGAGTATAGTAGTGGTATACATGGAGTTTTCAGAAAGAAAGGTTTTAAAAAGGTCGAAAAAGAATTTGATATTCGGACGAAGTTATGAATTCTGATGTAGTTACATCTTGATATTATTATTATATATTGAACTAACATATTTATCCTTGTGCAGCTTATATATCGTATTAGGTGCTTGTACAGGTGTTTTTGCATTCAGGAAATCTCGTCGGATATTTTAGGTGGGCATCATCTAGACGTATCGCATGATTTAAATGTGGATATTGAAATATTTGTAAATATTGTTCTGATATATATGTATGTGTAGTGGTAACCCTCGCACACTATACACACCTAACATATGATACATCTTTATGTATATAAATTGATACCTATGCGTAGCATTTAAATTGTTAATGACAATGCATGTTACAGAGATTATATATTTGCGAAAATGTGTGTTGCGAAAATGAATGAGAAAATGCATGTTTGCGGTCAAAAAGAAGTCGGGTGGTGATTTATATAGTTCGAAGTGTATTTTTTTTACAGGTGAAATCTTGGAAACGTTAAAACTACAGCTGTTATGCTGTCAAAATTTTCTTAAACTTGTTTTAAACCAAATTCGAAAAATTTACACCAATGCAACTATTTTTAGAGAAACGAGTTTTAATTTAAGTAAAGATAAAGTAAACGGGCAAACGTTAAGGGGTTCGCTCCACGGATCTCTTCTACCTAGCAAGTAGGGTTAAGAGAGGTTCGTTTGAGTGCCCGACGAGACCCTCCAAATAAGAGTTTAGAGAGAGAGTCTGGTTCGGGTCTCATTAAGTTAGTATCAGAGCCTGGTTTTAAAAAAATTTGAGATTAAGTTTTAAAGAAAGTTTGATGCTATTGCATTAAGATGAGTTAGTTATGCATAAGTTTATGCACGAGACTATTATATGCATTGAGTTTATTAAGAAAATATATATGATATGCTTTCTTAGATTGCATAAGCTAAGTATGATATTATGAGATTTAAGTTTAAGTACTGCATGAAATTATTAAGCTAGTTCATGCTGAGTTATTATTTTAACACTTGTATTCTAATTTTTCGTGCCTATTTGGTACAATTAGAGTCATGCAGCGACGTAGCCATCCTAGGACGAGGAGGGTAGCCGCAGAGGCACCCATACCAGAGGAAGAGCATGTTGACGAGTCCGTCAATGTGCCAGCGAGTTCCTCCCATCCAAAGCCATCACAGCCAGCAGGATCAGAGCCTACCCCAAGACATATGGAGCAGATGGCGCAGATGCTAGCAACGGCACTTCAGCAGCCGCAGGAGATAGGTGTATCTATTGAGCACGCCCATAAGCTAGGTGCCAAGCTGTATGATGTTACCGGTGATCCCAAGTGAGCACTATCCTGGCTAAAGACTAATGAGGAGATATACCATGTTATGGGTTGCAGTGAGGATCAAATGGTGATATTTTTAGCATTCCTCCTCAAGGACCGAGCAAAAGATTGGTGGAAAGCCCACCAGAGAGTGCATCCAGATGGGGTCTCTTGGGCGGATTTTAAAAAGGAATTCACCAACAAATTTTTTCCCAAGAGTTACAAGGACGTGAAGATAAAAGAGTTCTTTCATTTAGAGCAGGGGAGCTTTACAGTGACCGAGTATGAGAAGAGGTTCTCTGAGCTAGTCTGCATGATTCCCTATATATCAGAGAATGAAGAACAGAAGATAAACAGATTCATAGCTGGGTTGCATCCGAGGATCAGGGCATACGTGACATCAGCGGTACACATTCAGTATGGACAGCTAGTGGAGGCCGCCATCAGAGTTGAGAGAAGTGTGGAATTCGCTCCTCCACCTAAGAAGTTCGAACAGAAGCGTAGCTGGATAGGTAGCCAGCAATGGGGTTCCAATAAAGTGACCAAGAGTAATCAGAAGCTTGTATGGTCTGAGAGTCGACGCCAGAGTCAAAGACCCCAAACTAGCTAAAGTTCAGTCCAATCATCAGGAGGCTCTGGGAGTCGACAGAGTTGGAAGAGCAGATCCGTTTGCGATAAATGTGGTCGATCACACCCCGATGAGTGCCTTCAGGGCAGGACCAGATGTTTCAAATGTGGCTAGAAGGGTCACTTCATGAGAGACTGTCCTAGTGTGGTCGCATCGAGCCCAGCAGAGGCCAGATCCACAGTGCAAGGACAGACTAGCGAGGGTCGTGGACCAGAGAGGGGAGGCCCCCAGATCAGAGCAACTACACCCTTAGAGTCAGCTACAGGTGGACCCAGTAGAGGGATGCCACCTCGAGGATAGCCTGGTCGACCTTGTAGTCAAGCAGCCAAAGTGTATACCGTGACATAGCAGCAGGCCGATGCTGCTCCCGATGTGGTTACAGGTACTCTTACCTTATTTGATTCTAATGCATATGTACTGGTGGACCCAGGAGCCACCAATTCCTTTATCTCTAGGGATTTTATTGATAGAGTTGGGGCAGAGTTGAGACCAACTGAGTGTAGTATGGTAGTATCCCTTCCCACGGGGGATTCGCTTATTGCAGACAGAGTCTATGTGGGAAGCAAAGTGAGTATAGAGGGTCGTGAGTTCAAGGCTGATTTGATAGTGCTCGATATACATGACTTTGATGTTATATTAGGCATGGACTGGTTGTCGAAACATCACGCAACAGTAGATTACTACCAAAAGGAAGTCAAGTTCAGTAAACCTAGGGAACAGAATGTGGTTTTTTGTGGTGTAAGGAAGCTACTCTCCAGAAGTTTGATATGTACAGTAAAAGCCAATAAGATACTTAGGAAGGCCTATCAAAGGTACCTAGTATCTGCAATGGAAGCTGGTAGCAATGAGTTATAGTTAATAGAGGTTCCAATTGTTTAGGAGTTCTCAGATGTCTTCCCAAATGACCTACTAGGGTTGCCACTAGATAGAGAGATTGAGTTTGAAATTGAGTTAGCACCTGGTACGGAGCCCATTTTGATAGCGCCATATCGGATGGCACCTACAGAGTTAAAAGAATTTAAGGTCCAAATGGAAGAATTATTGAGCAAGGGATTTGTGAAGTCAAGCACGTCGCCATGGGGAGCTCCAGTGTTATTTGTAAATAAGAAAGATGGGAGCCTCCGATTGTGTATTGACTATAGATAACTCAATAAGGTTACTGTCAGGAACTAGTACCCATTACTGCGGATAGACAACCTGTTTGATCAGCTCCAAGGGGCCAAGGTATTCTCGAAGATTGATTTACGATTGGGGTATCATTAGCTGAAGGTGCGTAGGGAAGATGTTCCTAAAACGGTCTTCAGAACTCATTATGGATATTACGAGTTTCTTGTGATCCCATTTGGATTGACAAATGCTCCAATGACTTTTATGGACCTGATGAACAGAGTTTTCAAACCCTACCTAGACAAATTTGTAATAGTTTTCATAGATGACATCTTGGTGTACTTGGGTAGCAGGGAGGAACATGCTGAGCATTTGAGGATTGTGCTACAGACACTGAGGGAGCATCAACTTTATGTGAAATTCAATAAGTGCTAGTTTTGGCTCGATCGGGTAACATTTCTAGGACACGTGGTATCGGCAGAAGGGATATCCGTAGATCCTCAGAAAATAGAAGCCGTTGTGAATTGGAAGCCACCCACGAACGTGACAGAAGTCAGAAGCTTCTTGGGCCTAGCCGGGTATTACAGAAAGTTCGTGGAAGGGTTCTCGAAGATTGCTACTCCGTTGACCAGGTTGACAAGGAAAGAAGAGAAGTTTGTCTGGTCAGATGTGTGCCAGAGCAGTTTCGATGAATTGAAGAAGAGGTTGACTTTGGCACCCGTGCTTACACTGCCATCAGGGAGCGATGGGTTTACAGTATACTATGATGCTTCCAGACAGGGATTGGGTTGTGTGTTGATGTAGCATGATCGAGTGATAGCATCTGCTTCGATGTAGTTGAAGAAGCATGAGATCAATTATCCAACACATGACTTAGAGCTAGCTACAGTAGTGTTCGCTTTACATATATGGAGACACTATTTATATAGAGTACTCTACAGAATCTTCACTGATCACAAGAGTTTGCAAAATCTGTTTAGTCAAAAAGAGTTGAACATGAGGCAAAGAAGATGGGTTGAACTCATCAAAGATTATGACTGCACCATCGAGTACCATCTAGGCAAAGCTAATATGGTAACAGATGCGTTAAGCAGAAAGCCTATCAGTTCTCTAGCCCAGCTAAGAGCAGAGTACCTACCCATGTTAGTAGAGTTGAGATCGATGGGGGTCAGATTAGAGACGACAGATTCAGGTGCCTTATTAGCCGTTTTTCATGTCCGTCCAGTATTGGTTGATCAAGTAAGGGAGTTGCAAACCCAAGATCCCTACTTTATGAGGATAAGGAGTAAAATAGAGGCGGGGCAACCAAGTAGCTTCACGTTGAGAGGTGATAGGACATTGATGTTAGGGCAGCGACTATGCGTGCTAGACGTAAAAGAAATGAAGAGAGAGATTATGGAAGAGGCTCATTCATCAGTCTATGCCATGCATCCAGGGAGTACTAAAATGTATCAGACTCTGAATCTTTTGATTGAAATTACATTGTGGTTGGTCATGAAATTGAATGAGGGCCTCGAAAGTCGAAATTTGTATGATTTTAGAAGTGCACAGGTTTTATGTCCCTTTTTTTCAGAGTAGATTTAAAAAAAAAAACAGCCGTCGTACTGCAGAATTTTCGTAAACCCTATTTTGCAAATGATTACTTAGAAATCAAAAAGTTTTCACCCATTTCCGTTTGTAAAGAGTTTCCAATAGCTTTAAAAAGGTTTTCAAAGTAAGTAAGAGGCTTAGCTTCACGGGAACCTTTCAGTTGGTACAGATCTCGACTGGAAGGCCACCATGGGTGTAAACCCCTAGCTCCGAATTATAAAGTCCCAGCGTTAGGAACTAAGTTAGGGAGATAATATAACTCCCTACATTTAATAAATTGATAGTCATGGTCTCAAAAAGTATTAGATTGAGAATTCGACGAAAATCATCGTATATAAAAGTTTAGTAACGTGTTAATAAAAATCCAAGTTAGGATTTTAAAATAATGATCAATAATGATTCGAATTAAAATTCGAATCAAAAGAGAGAGTTAAGATCAATGAGTCAAGTTTGACAAATTAAAATAAATTCTAAACTAGACGCGCGATTAAATCAAATGAGAAACGAAATAAATACGGAAGAATCAAGAGGGGTGTTGCCATGAAAGAATAACAAGACCATGAGTTGAAATGGAAATAAAAAGAAGATGGGGCATGATGTAATTAAGAAGAGTTGATGACTATATAATCAACCATTAGCTGAAATTTTTTTTAGCAAAAACAAGTGCAGCTGTCGAGAGAAGAACCGAGAGAGTTCGAGAGAAAAAGAGTGAAACTGCTGCGTGAAAGGAAGAAGGAAGATCAGCCAGCCATGAGAACACCCAGGACCAGACCTTAACATGCAAGAGCAAGAGCAGAACAGCAAGAAGTCAAGCAAGAAGGCAGCAACGCAGAAACAGAGTCGTGAGCTCGCGCAGGACAGCTCGCGCAAGAGCAGCTCGCGAGGGAAGAAACTCCTGGCCGTGAGCTGCAGCAAACTGGGCAGCAAAGGAAGAGGAAAGGGAGGAGACACGAAGGAGAAGAAGCACCAGCTGCTGGTCGAGCAGAAACAGAGCAGAAACGGACGCAAACAGCAAGCGAAACAGACCCAGACGCGACCCAGCAGAATCGCGACGAGCTGGTCGGCCAGGGAAGAAAGAACCTCCCAACCAGCCTTTCATCCCCTCAATCCACCTCTTAGGGTTCCTAGTAAGTCATCTAAACTCTCCAAGCAAGCTCTAAGTGAGATTACAATCTATTTTCTTCAATTTGCTGCTGAAACAGAACAGAAATTGTGACAGCTCTTGTTGTTGTTGTTGTGTTGTTGATTTGGTTGATTAGATTGCTTTTAAATCTTGTTAGAACCTCATGAGATTGTTATAGAATCATCAAGGATGAGTTTTGAGTGTAATAGCTGCCTTAAATTGATGTAAATGGGCTGTTATACCCTCCCTCAAAATAGAAACCGAAAATAGTTCTATATGCACACCAAGTGGTTGATAGAAGTTGTGAGTGAAGTTTGAGCAATTAAATGACTAAATTAGATTTATGTATGTATTAGAGACTTGAAGGGCAGTAGTTAGACCTTGAAAATTGATGGTTTTGAAACCAATTTTAAGCCTCAAAGAGGTTAGAAAAGTTAGAGAAGTGTTTAGAATTGCAAAGGCATTGTTATAGACAAAAAAGAGGATTCCCGAGCTCAAATTTGAGCTAGAGGAGACCTGACCATATTTGGCTTATTTGGGGGTGTTCTACATCTCAAATGATGCCTAGGAACCATAGAAAACCATAGGTTTTGGAACGGATCGAATCCGATAAAAATTGTGCAAGTTATGCACAATATAGTGCCGTTAGAGCTCTGAGAAGTGAAACGGTTAGCTTAATGCAATTTTTATGGCACGAAATGAGTTTAGTTAGTCATTATAAGTTAAATGAAGCTTAGTTATGGAATAAAATCTAGCGTCGCTAATCCGAAACCAAGAGTTTACAAAACGTGCATTAAATTACACCCGAAAGTGTCCAAAACGGACGTTTTCATTAGATTTGACATAGCAAACGATAATATTTCTCAATGAAATTTGTCGTGTGACTAGAATGTGATATAAGTGAGCCATAGGAAAAAGAACGAAGGAAAACGGAGGCCCAAGCAGCAGGTTATCGCCTGTTCTGTCAAGGGCTGTCCATTTTAAATAAAATTGTGATTTTTCGTTTTAAGCCTCCGACAAGTAAACGGACTATGTGGGGACATTCCTAGGGGTCCAAAACTAAAACTTTTTCATAAAAATCGGGATTTGAGAGTCTCGGTTGAATTAGAATCGAGTTAAGAGCTATATAGAGAAAATTGGGCATAGTTGGGAATTCTAGCATATAGTTGAGAAATGGAGGTTTTTGTTAATAGTAATAAAGAGAACTTGTTGTGTAGGTGACGAGCGCGTGAGCGGCGTCCAGGAGCCTCGTCGAGACGCTTGACGCGGCCTTGAGGTAAGTGGTTCGCCACTTAATAGCTTTTTAAATTGTCATGCAAATTCTTGATGATGTTAAATGACTATAGTAGCTATGTAATAAAGGAAATTGAAAATGATATTTAATGATGTAGTTAAAGTTTAAGCGTATGGATTCTTATGGAATCCATATGTTACTAGAAAGTGATAATGAGTTGCATGTAAAGAAAATGGAATAAGAGAGTTTGCAAAATATTCAAACTAAAGTCATTTGTGCTTTTGCACTTAAAGAAATTGATTATGAAAACTCATGTGTATACCTTATAAGTTTATGAAATTTAGCGTTACGTGACGACACAGAGAATTCCGTCCGTAATCGCTCAGTTTATAGAAAAGTATAGCGCTACGTTGCGATGCAGACAATTCCGTAACGTAGTTGGTTAGTTGACAGTTAGCGCTACGACGCGATGCAGTAAATTCCGCTCGTAGTCGTCTAGAGATTTAGCACTACATTTGCGATGCAAAGAATTCCGCATTGTAGTTGTTCAGTGAATAGTTTAGCGCCCTACGTACGATGCAGTAAATTCCGTAACGTAGTGGTTGAGATGCATTAGTAAGCTTCACGTTGGCGTTAGCTAAAATCGCCCGTGATGGTTAGAATGAGTCAAGGATACACATGGAAGAATTTAAAGAAGTTGTAAAACTTGAGTAAATAATGAATTCTTATGTTGGTGTATGTGATATTATATATCCTTATTGCACTAACCCCTTGTTTATTTTGTAGCTCAATTGTTTTATTGTGTGCCACCGTCGGACGAGATCGAGATCTTTTGTTTGCATATACATTGATAGGTGGGCGATAGCGCAAGACATGTGTATATACATTTTTGTATATGTATTTAACCTATTAACTTTTGAATTACATTGATGTTGAATTTGTAAGTTGTAAATATAATCATGCATTCTATATATATAGTTCATATATGTACATGTTGAATTTGAATTCATTGTTTATGCTTATGAAATGGTGATGATTGATGCATGATTGAGAATAAAGAAGTTGGGAGGTGTTCAGAAATAGTCGAAGTGTCGTTTTCCTTACAGGTTAAATTTTGGTTTTATCAAAAATGCAGTCGTTATGCTGCCGAAATTTTTATAAAATGAATTTGAAATAGAATCAAAGAAAGTATTTAACACTCCCAACCAGTTACGATAAAAATTCAAATCACTAAGTTTTAACGAGTAAACCGGAACAGAAAGTTAGGGTTCGCTTCCCGGATGTCTTCAATCCGACGAGTCGGTTTCGAGGAATCCGTTGAAGTGCCCGGTAGGATCCTCCAGATGAGAGCTTAGATAAGGTCTGGGAAGGGTCTTGTCAATGGGGTTGCCAGATAGGCTAACTAGTAGTATAAGGAAGAGGGGCCCATCACAAACATTTATACATTTTCCAAAAGAATACAATTAATTATATACAATTTACAAAACAATCAAATTTCCAGAAGCATTTAAATCAATTTACATAAACATAACAGCACCAAGACTTAGTCCCTCTACTCCTGGCTCGGAGTCCTTGCTACGAATGCACCGATACTTGTACTTATCCTTGGGAAGGTTTTACTTATAAAAACATAAAATGTGGATGAGCTAAATGAGCTCAGTGAGTGTCATAAAACTCTGTCTTGCTTTTGCTTTATAAAATTAAACCTCTCTAAAAATTCTTTAAAACGTATTTATAAACTTTTCTCCAAAATTGTAATTCATACTTTATAAAACTCATTTTGAAAAATCACTTTAAAATGTTTTTCTATGCTTTGCTATAAAACATAAACAGTGGCGGCAATAAAATTTTCAGAAAATCTCTGTATAAAAATAATCAGCCATTGTGTCCTGTAAACTCCTAGCTTCAACTTCTAAAGTCCCAACGTTAGAAATTAAGTTAGAGAGATAATATATAACTCTCTACGTTTAATTGATTTAATTTCATAGCCTCCGAAATTTATTCATTTAGAATACGACGAAATTCATCGTATTAAAAAGTTTAGTAACGTCCCAACGAAAATCTAAGTCTAGAAATCCAAGATATTAGTAAATGATAATCGAATTAAAATTCGATTAAAAAGAGAGAGTCAAGATTAATAAAATAAGCTTAGTTTTTTTTTTTTTTTTAATAATTCAAGCTTGACGATCGAAGGAAAATGTTAACGGAACGAGAATTAAAACAAGTATAGATGGGTTAATTTGAGAATCAAAGAAAGGAAATGAGAGTTAGATGAAATTAAAGAGAGTTGGGACAAAATGTAATTAAGAAGAGTTGATGACTATATAATCAAACCTTAGCTGATTTGTTTTAGCAAAAATCACAAACATTCAGCCCTTCCATCGAGAGAAACCGAGAGAGTTCGAGAGAAAGAAAAATTAGAGTGCTGCTGCCGTGAAGAAAGCAACCAGGAAGTGAGACCAAGAGAAGCAGCTGCTGGTTGTGAATCACAGCAAGAGAGGAAGAAGAAGACAGCAGCAGCAACCAAAGCAGACTCCAGCGCACCAGTAGCTCGCGCGACAGTGCAGGTCGCGAGTTCGAGCAGCTCGCGTGAGGGGGATTCAGAGGCCGTGAACTGCAGCAAACTGGGCAGCAAAGGAAGAGAAGAGGGGGGAGACACGAAGGAGAAGAAGCACCAGCTGCTGGTCGAGCAGAAACAGAGCAGAAACGGAGCAGAACGCGAGCTGAATCGCGAGCACATCCGCGAGCAGAACCGCGACGAGGTTGGTCGGCCAGGAAAGAAGGGAGAAGAATCACCACCCAAGTTGCCTTCCAAGCCCTCAAACATCCTTCTTAGACTCCTCTCAACTCCCTAAGCTAAGAATCAAGTAAGATTTCAGCTTGATTGTTTTTAATTTTCTGCTGAAACAGAACCAGAATGTGTTGACAGCTTGTTTGTGAAGTTGTTGTTGATTCATGTTGGAATATTGCTTTTAAATCTTGTTAGAACCTCATGTGAGGGTTATGAAACCATAAGAGATGATTATTGTGTGTAATTGATGCCATAAAAGATGTAAATATGGGCTGTCATATGTACAAACGAAATAGAAACCGAAAATGGTGTTTATGCACACCAAGTGGTTGATTGAAGTCTTGAGTGAATTTTGAGCACTCTAATGATCAAGTTAGACCTATGTATGTATTAGAGACTTGAAGGGCAGTAGTTAGACCTTGAAATTAGATGGTTTTGAAACCAATTTTAAGCCTTAAAGAGGTTAGAAAAGTTAGAGAGGTGTTTAGAGTTGCAAAGGCATAGTTGTGGTCAAAAATGTCAATCCCGAGCTGAATTTTTAGCTAGAGGAGACCTGACCATATTTGGCTTATTTGGGGGTGTTCTACACCTCAAATGATGCCTAGGAACCATAGAAAACCATAGGTTTTGGAACGGATCGAATCCGATAAAAATTGTGCAAGTTATGCACAAAATAGTGCCGTTAGAACTCTGAGAAGTGAAACGGCTAGCTTAACGCAATTTTTATGGCTTGAAATGAGTTTAGTTAGTCATTATTAGTTAAATGAAGCTTAGTTATAAAAGAAAATCTAGCGTCGCTAATCCGAAACCCAAAGTTTATTAAACGGACATTAAAATGCACCCGAAAGTGTCCAAAATGGACGTTTTCATTAGATTTGACTTAGCAAACGATAATATTTCTCAATGAAATTTGTCGTGTGACTAGAATGTGATGTAAGTGAGCCGTAGGAAAAATAACAAAGGAAAACGGAGCCCCGAGCAGCAGGTTATCGTCTGTTCTGTCAAGGGCTGTCCATTTTAAATAAAATTGTGATTTTTCGTTTTAAGCCTCCGACAAGTAAACGGACCGTGTGGGGATATCCCTAGGGGTCCAAAACTAAAAATTTTCCACAAAAATCGGGATTTGAGAGTCTCGGTTGAATTAGAAACGAGTTAGGAGCTATATAGAAAGAATAGAGAGAATTGGGCATAGTTGGGAATTCCTAGCATATAGTTGAGAAATGAGGTTTTTGTTAATAGTAATGATGAGATCATGTTGTGTAGGTGACGAGCGCGTGAGCGGCGTCCAGGAGCCTCGTCGAGACGCTTGACGCGGCCTTGAGGTAAGTGATTCGCCACTTGTAGTTGCTTAGATTCCATGTCAATCTTTTATTGTCGAAATGAATATATTAGCTAAGTACTAAAGAAAAATGAATGTGATTGTCAATATTGAAGTTTAAGTTGAAAGTTTAGATTCCTATGGGATCTATCGCAGTTGAGATGAATGTTAAGTTGTCAAGAAAAGAATTTGAAATGAGAAAATTTCAAGATTTTCAAACTAGTGACATTTGTGCTTTTGCACTTAAAGAAATGTATTATGAAAACCCATGTGTACACCTTAAAAGCTATGAGATTTAGCGTTACGTGATGATGCAGAGAATTCCGTCCGTAATCGCTCAGTTTATAGAAAAGTATAGCGCTACGTTGCGATGCAGACAATTCCGCACGTAGTTGGTTAGTTGACAGTTAGCGCTACGACGCGATGCAGTAAATTCCGCTCGTAGTCGTCTAGAGATTTAGCACTACATTTGCGATGCAGAGAATTCCGCATTGTAGTTGTTCAGTGAATAATTTAGCGCCCTACGTACGATGCAGTAAATTCCGTAACGTAGTGGTTGGGATGCATTAGTAAGCTTCACGTTGGCGTTAGTTAAAATCGCCCGTGATGGTTAGAACGAGTCAAGGGTATACATGGAGAGTTTTAAAGAAAATTTTAAGACTTGTAAATTATGTGTTAGTATGTGTGATATGATATCCTATGATGTTATCGCACTAACTTGTTGTTTGTTTTGTAGTTTGTTTGTTTTCATTTCACGCCACCGCCGGACGAGACCGACTTTTGCTTTATATACATTGATAGGTGGGCGATAGCGCAAGACATGTGTATATACATTTTTGTATATTTATTTAACCTATTAACTTTTGAATTACAATGATGTTGAGTTTGTAAGTTGTAAACATTCATGCGTTTTATGTATATAGTTCATATATGTACATGTTGAATTCGAACTCATTGTTTATGCTTATGAAATTGTGCTGAATGATGCATGATTGAGAATAAAGAAGTTGGGAGGTGTTCAGAAATAGTCGAAGTGTCATTTTCCTTACAGGTTAAATTTTGGTTTATCAAAAACGCAACCGTTATGCTGTCGAAATTTTTATAAAATGAGTTTGAAATAGAATCAAAGAAAGTATTTAACACTCCCAACCAGTAACAGATAAAATCAAATCATTAAGTTTTAACGAGTAAACCGGATACAGAAAGATAGGGTTCGCTTCCCGGATGTTTTCGATCCGACGAGTCGGTTTCGAGGAATCCGTTGAAGTGCCCGACAGGATCCTCCAGACAAGAGCTTAGATAAGGTCTGGGAAGGGTCCTGTCATGTCCATACCATATGGTACCCTAGGTACGAGCGGAATGTACCATCACTCAGGCCTTCACGGCCTCCTGTCTGGTAAGGCGCTAGCTATCATATACCATAAATCGTGCATGGACGACATACTGACTGAACTAACTGACTCAATCTCTTCCGTTGTTAGTAACAGACTTTTTCTGACACTGTCATGCTGTTAGTAGCAGACTCTCTCTGACACTGCCATGCACGGATTCAGGTACTTGAATCGAAAATCTCTGTAACTCCATAGGCGAGACAACCTTTTTATATAACGGATCGGTCCATCCCCACTCTTGGGCCCCGACCTGAACCCTCATGGATTCGAATGCAGCCGCCCCCGCTACCCTCTCTCTTGGGCTTTTTTTAGGCCTCGACCCTCAAGAATTCAGGTAGTAGGTATTGTCCCCCAAATCTATCTTTAACTTTATAATGTTTTGGAATACCTATAGGGTGTACCATAGGCTCATAAAATCTTTCTATTTCAATTTCTTTTCTTTATTTCGCATTACACATTTCTTTAAAACTTTAATAAATTAATCAAGAGGTTTTACATCAAACTATTTACTTTAAAAACAATTTCAAGCATTTTTATACATAATCTTTAAACATAAAATATAAAATATAAAATATAAAATCATATAGATGGAGATAAAATCACTTTATAGCATTTTCGAAGAGACACTCACCTAATCTTTAACTCGCCTGCGCTAAATTTTCAAACTTCCTTTATTTCCCGTCACCTACATGTTTTCACATTCCATTTTTTAGGAAACTTCACAATTGAATTCATTCATTTACAAACATTCCCATAAAACATCAACTTTCGTAATTAAGGAAAGTTTGGCTACAAAGTGGCCATTTAATATTCTATTGACTTTCCTCTCAATTTCAAGCTATTCCTACCATCTAAATAACTCATAAAATCATCGAAATCATTCAAATTCACATTTTATGATGTGTAATCAAGTCAACTTCACCAAAACATCACATTTACACCTTAAAGCTAGTTTGGCTATGTACTTCACCTTTTATCAACCGATCCATTTCTATTCAATTTCATACAAAAATCGTCATCAAAACAGTCCACAAACCATGCTAAAACAATCAAAAACAATTATCCATTAAGTCAATCTTCCTTGGCCAAATTCAACATAACTAGTTCACCATATTTTTAATTTTTCATTTCAACCTCTCCACTTGATTTTCTAACTTATTTCATGCATAAATTCCACTCAAACACACTTGAATCATGCATTCCCCCACTTTGGCCATGTAACATACCCATATGCACATCAAGTTTAATTCAAGTTTTTCCACTTGGAAATTCAACCAATATCACACCAATAATCAAGATAGCACATCATCAACATAAACCACATCAATTTCACTTTGAATCACAAAAATCAACTTAGTTAATTGCTTACCAAGCTGCCTTGAGCCAATTGCTTTGCTTTCCTACAAGATTGAAGCTTCAAAACCTTAAATCCATGTACTAAATTCCATTAGAAACACAAGCAGTAAGTGGATAGCTTTGATCACACTTTTTCACACAAATACACCATGAAAACTCAAGCTTTTTCACTTGGAAATCACTTACCCAAGTTGTATATTGCTCCTAGCCTTGTTCTCCACCTTTTAATGGCTTGGAAACTATTTAAAATAGTTGCTGTCCTCTGGTCTGTTCTGCTCTGTTTCTGCCGTTCCAGCCCCCTGCAATTTCTTTTCTTTTGCTATTTTTGTTCTGTCGTGACTACTTCTAGTTTCTTCCAGCTTCCTCTTATGTTTTCTCCACTTTATATAGCCTTCATTTCCTTTACAATTTACCCTTTAACTTTGTCAATAAATTACAAGTCATGCCATTCATTCTAATTAACCCTTTTGCCCTCAAATTTCCTACATTTTGCACTCAAACTCTATAAATTCTCAAAATGCCCTTATGTAAATCTCTAATTATTTCATTTAATCATGCCCTTTTTATGGAATTTCTGTAATGTCCATTTCTGAATTCTTTATGGTATATGAGATTATAAATATTGTAAAAGTATTATACTAAAATACCCTTATTAATGGAATAATAAAATCATTAAATTTTTCAGATATATAATCGAAATTGAGTGGGATTTCCAATCCGATCGGAAATAAATTTGAATCCGAAAAATAAGGTGATGACTTATTTAAGTTGGAGATTCAATTAGAGTTAAATAAACTTCCATGAAGGGCAATTGATTAATTGAAAAAAAAAAATGAAGAAGCAAGAAATTGAAACTCGGCAGAAATGAAGACAACAAATGCAAGAAAATTTTGTCCATTCACATGAGTGGCATGACTGTAATTAATTACAAAATTGAGGGGTAAATAATGAAGTAATGTACAGCTATATAAAACAAGAATGTGTTGGAAATTTGGAGAAGAATGCAGTCGGCAGAAACCAAAGCAAATTGAAAAAAAAAAAAAAAAAAAAGTGAACTGCAGGGGAAAGAAACCAGTCCCGAGCAGCGGCTATACCAACCCATTCCCACCCTAATTTCAAGTGATTTCAAGCCCCAAAAAAGTTCTAAAAAAGTCTAGGAAGGTCATACTACTTGGGTAAGTGAATTTCAAGTAATATTGAATGAGTTTTCATTGAGTTTTGATGTGAAAAATTTGATCCTAAGCTGTCCAGAAAATATGTGCAGATTTTGATGAGTTTTCCATGTTTAAACTTAAGGTTTTGAAGCATAAATCAAGAGGAGAAGCAAGACAAAGGATCAAGGAATAATTGGTAAGTGATTTGGTTGAGAAATATTATGATTTGAAGTGAATATGATGGTGAATTTGATGTTAGAATTCTGCTGGAAATTTAATTGTGATTATGGTTGAAATTTTGTGTGGGAAGGTTGATGAGATATTAG
Source organism: Litchi chinensis (assembly GCA_019925255.1). Lineage (NCBI taxonomy): Eukaryota > Viridiplantae > Streptophyta > Magnoliopsida > Sapindales > Sapindaceae > Litchi > Litchi chinensis. The sequence continues at coordinate 22,324,253 of CM034464.1, forward strand.
GGTATGTGTTGATATGCATCTTGACTATGATAAGGTAGAATAATTCAAGTGAAATATGGATGAATTGGCTTGAGATAGGGGCTGTTTTTATGTGCAAAAGAATGAGATGGAATGAAGTTAATATGTTTGAGAATATGCATGTGTATTCGGCCAACATGAGGATTTTGTGTTTCAACTTTGTTAAATTCAATTTGATGATGTTACATGATTGAATTCATGTTAGAATGATGGTATGTGGTGTTAAAATGTGAAATGAAAACAAAGTATGGATGATTACTTGCATTCGGCCAAGCTATGCCTAAAAGAGATGCAATTTTGTCCATGGATGTGTAGAATGGTTTAGGGACTATTTTAAATGGCAGTTTAGGGGCTGTTATTAGGTCGAAAATTATGTGGAAAGGAAATGAGAGAAGTTGAGTTAGAATATGGTCCAAATTCGGCTAAAGAAGCATGCCAAATGGATTGTTGAATTTCTTGAATTATTGGATTGATTTGGGGGCAGCATGTGTAGTGAAATTTAATGTAAGAATAAAATGAATAAACTTGAATTAGAATGCTTGATGATTCGGCTAAGGAGGAAAAGTTCGTTGACTAGATGTTTATGTAATCACATTGATGAATTTGGTGAGATTGTATGAGATTAAATGAGTTAGAATGAAATGGATAACATATGGTAATGTTTTGAATGTGTCAATAGAAGTAAATATCAATGGTTAATCGTAGTTGTGATTCTTTCCAAAATTTGAATACGAAAATATATGTAGGTGACTTGAAAATTCGAAGGAACCCCAAAGCGTGCATGTAACACCCTTCATCTGATTCCCATTTGGATGGAAACCTGAATCGAAGGATGCTACTTTAATCGATTTATTCATTATTATTTTACACATATGCAGTATAATTTTTTTTTTTTTAAATCCAAGAGAGTTTCCTCAGTTTTTCTGAAAAATCCAAATTTATAAAAACCTGTAAATTTAAAAAAAAAAAAACACTTCTAAAATACATTCATTTTCTCAATTTCCATTTCGGACCCTCCGTCCGACTCCAGAATTACTTCACCACACAAACATTTGTAAATAAAACATTTAATAAAAATTCACATTAATCGAAATTAAAAACTAATTAAATGATAAATAAGAATTCCTTTACAAATCAGTTTACAAACCAAAAACTTTTTCTATAATTTATATACATGATCATTTATAAAATCTCATGAATCCCTATACATTAACATTACTGTACAATACTAAAAGTAAAACTACCAAATATGGAGGGATGTGACTTGCAGAAAACGCGGTAGCTATCTTTTCGTCTATCTCTTTCTACAACGTCCAAATTTTAACCTATGCATGGAAAATCTAACGCATTAAGTATTTCCACTTAGTGGGTGTATATCAAATTTAAATTTCATCATCTCATAAAAATACAAGATTTCACAGTTCTCTAATTTTTATACTCATTCATAACAAGATCAATTTACTAGCGAACACACGCATAAATTGCATAAAAGTTATTTTTCAATTTATGACCTTACAAATCAAATTTCATCATTTTCAAATATTTGTAATAAAACACAATAAAATTTAATAACTAACAAATACCTACAAGCATTTGTACCATGCCACTTTTTCATACTCACATATACAATTTTCTCATAACATTTTCTCGGGTACAAGTGGTAAATCATTATTTCACAGTCTTCGAACTTTTATGGATAAATTTGAGTAGAAATCAAATTACCATCCACGACATTCATAACCACTAATATTTTCATTTTCAAACATATCAACACGATTTTCTGTAATAATGTTCAGCGCCCCTCGTAAACACTGATAGGATACAATGGATTGGAAAATGGGTTTATCCGGCATCGGACACTCGGTGCTTACCTGACGGATCTCATTTCATATATCACGAAATTTCTGGGACTGGATCTCAAGGTCCATGAATCAAGCATCAATATGTATAGGCAAATCGGTGCAGTACTACTATAATCACCTTGTTGGCATGTCAAGTTCTTCGGCATCGGACACTCGATGACTACCCGTCGGATCATATTTCACATATACATGAATTTTAGAACTGGACACTTGGTGCCTCACAAGGTCTAAGAATTCAGTATTAATGTCTATAAGCATATCGGTGTAGTACTACTAATATTTCTCTATTGGCATACTAATTTCTAATCCCCACCTAATAATGTTCAGGTTTACTGGGGCCCTTATAAATTTTATTCATTAACAACAATTTAACAATCTATCGTTTTCCATTTCAGAATAAAAATTTCGTTAGGAACGCAACAAAATAAATTTCAACAATCAATATAAATTTCAATCACAGTTCTACTCATATAATCTAAGCATTAAACATAACATCACAAAACATCATTTTACACTCAATTATTTATCAAAATTTATCAAAGACCACATTGCCCTTCACCCTACTAACATACGGTTAAGGCACTAACGTGGTCTAATTCTTTTCATTTCAAATAAAAAATAATAATAAAATCGTAACCAATTGACATTTTATAGCAATTCGGCAAAGTAAATTCACAAACCCCTTTTTATGCCATATTCGGTCAACATCCACTTTTTCATAAACTTTCCAAATTTCTAATCATCAAATACCACAAAATCACCCACAACATAATTCACACATACTCATCAAATTTCATCAACATTGTTGTGCCCTTCTTCCTATATACATTCGGTCAAGGCACTAACGTGTTCGTTTCTTTCCGTTTCTTTTGCGTTTTCATTCGGAAATCATAAAAATCTCATTCAACCACCATTGTATCATAATTTATCAAAACAATTTCCCAAACCCCACACATACACATTTGGCCAACATACACGTTTCCACATCTTTTCAAATTTTTCAATATAGATTGTCATAAAATCATTCACACCAGAATTCACATAATATTCATGAAATTAATTTACTTAAAGTTTAACAAAATCACATACTAATATAACAAAACCCTTACTAAAAAAAATATGAGATTTTTAAATTAAGTGTGCACCAACCACTTCACAAACCTACTACACTTTTTTTTCTTCATCCACTTGATTTATTTAACTCAAATTCACTCAAGAATAGGACATCAAATCTCAAAAATCCACTCAATACACATATATCCCTACACTAGCAAAATTCCTTTTTTCATGAATTTCAACCCAATCATTTCCATTTTCTTTCCATACCTCAACTTAAATTCATTCGAAACATCATACCAACCATTCAAGCGAAAAGAATCAACATCAACATATGTTTAACCTAGTTGGTCCATACACTAACATAATACTAGTCATTTCATTTACTTGAATTTCTTTCCAAAAGTTCATCTCAATCAACATAAACTTTCATATACTTCCTCCATGCATCAAAATAATTCCATTACATCCATAAATAAAAAAACATGCAATTTCACCCATTATTCCAATATAGACACATACTAGCAAAACACAACTAAGCTACTAACTTCCTTTCAAGCTCAATAATCACACCTAAAAGCATCAAATACTCATAAATTGATCAACTAAAGCCTTAAACTAATAATCAATCAAATTTCATCAACTTCCTCACATAACCCTAACCTTGTCTTACTATTTTCTTAACCCAAAATTCCTTAATGCTTTCTTTCCTTTCCAAGCTCAATTTTAACTCTATTCAACCCAAAAATTTCATCAAACTCACATTAATTCAACTATCAAAAATAATACCCATCAACTAGTTAGGATATCATCACTTTTAACTTCACTTTCTTTAAGTTTTTTGTTGAGAAAATCATGAGGGGTTTGAGATGGTAGGATGGAAGGATCACCCTTGGAACCTCTTCTTCTTCTTCTCCTTCTTCTTTCACGACTGCAGTCTTCTTCCTCTCAGTCCGCTCTCCTCTTCACGGTTCTGCTCTTGGTTTTAGCTCCAATTCACGTCCTCTTCTCTCTTTGACCGAATGAAATCATACACTCAAGCTCTCTTGCACTTTAACTTTATATACTAACACTTACCCATGTCTAAATTGCCCTCTAACTCTCTTAAAAATCACACAATTGCCATTAGTTATAAATAAACTCATTTGATTGGTCACTTAACTCCATCTAATTAATCACCAATCAAATGCATTTACTTTAGTTAAATTTCAACTAATTACTCTTCCTTTTTGACTTAAAAATGTCACAACATCATTGGTCTTCACATAAGCACATGGATTGTGCTTCTTGAACCCTTATCTTTCCATGCGCACTTAATAATTTATGTAACTTAAAATTTAATCCTCATTTAACACTAATAAATTCCAAAAATATTCATGGTCATCCTATCATCAAATTAACCATGCAATATTTTAATTGTGTATCTTAACATTCAATCCCAAACTTCGAAAAAAATTCAGGAGGTTTTGAACTCACTAAAATCGCAATGTTTCCAACGAAGGTATTTTCATTGATTTATCTTCAGAACCCTTAAAATCCCCTTAAATGGACTCATTTTTGCTCCGTTTCAGTTTCATTAGGCTCTATTACTCATTCTAAATATTTTCGATTTTTCGGGGTTAAACTCTAAAAGTCACTATTCACACATCACTATTCACCCAAAAATCACTATTCATCCAAAAAACACTATTTCTCCTAAAAATGAAATTTTGAGTTTTACATGTCAAACACATCCAATTATTTTTCTTTCTAATTTTTTTTCTTAATTTAACTTTTTCGAAACTCCCGAATTCGGTTTTTTCGGAACCTTTTCGAAATCCTTTCGAAATTCACTGGGGCCTATATTCGAACTTCCAACATACTCCTAGTAACCTTGGTGACTCTTAAAAGTCATTTCATGCTCCTTTTTGGCTCTCCGTAATTTTACTAAATCGCCTCTGGCGATTTCCGGATTGATTCCATTTAAATTTGAATCTCCTTTGGAAGTGTTGTTTGAGTTTCTAAAATACTTCTTGAGTATTTTAATACTCATTTTGACACTTCTCTAAATTTTAAAATTTTTCGAAAATCCTTCCGAATGTTTGATCAAATTTGGAAACTGCCCAATTTTATCTTAAACGGACTCATTTTTAATCTGTTTCAATTTCCATTAATTCTAATATAGTTTTCAAAACTTTTTAGCATAAGAGATATGTTTTCCAAAAGTTACTATTTACACGAATTATTTTCGTCCGAAAATACTATTCATCCGGGTATATTTTTTATTCTCTTAAATAGAGAAAATTTGGGTGCATCATCGCAAGTTGCCATTAGGTGAGTGTCTTTTAATTAATTGATTTATTAAAAATCATTTTCTTGATGTGTTTAAAAGTTGAGTTGAAATAAATAAATTTGAAATGAAATGTTTTTGCCTAGATTAAGATTTTATTATGTAAACTATGAATTGTATAGATTGGAAATGTGTTTGTAAACCTATGGTATGCTTGGTAAATATTACAGTTATCTCCGATTAAGGTTGAGTACCCAAAACATGTATTGGCAGTGTCAGGGGTGTTTGTCACTAACAGCGGGAGGAAACCCACAAGGGGGGATTGTGTCATGTCAATGGTTCAGTTCAGTGTGTTGCCCAATGCACGTGTAGGGTATATTATTAGCTAACTTCCACCTGAGCGAGGAAAAATGCACTCTGTAGCGAGGGAAAAATTCCGCTACGTAATACCGGATAGATGGCCTGAATGAGGAAAAATTTTGAGAAGGTCGGAGTGAGGCAGAATTCCGCTCCATACCTAGGATATCATATGGTACGGACCGTAGTGGTTGACTTGTTTTATTCTGAAATTTTCCAGAAACCAAAGTGCCACCACTTTTCATATTTCTCAGCACAAAATGGAAAGCATGCTTATTTTGCTTTATTATTCAATTTTATAATGAAATTGAATGGTATAAAAAAAATGTTTATCCATGCAATTAATTGAAATCTGATTTCCAGTGAAAATTGATTTTAAATGTTATAGTAGTTAAAGTTTTATAAAACGTTTCAAAACAAAAAGGGAGGCCTCTTTATAAAAATTATATTCGATATGAAACTGCACGACACTCACTGAGCTCGAGTAGCTCACATTGTTTTATGTTTCATAAGCAAAACCTTCCTAGGGGGAGATGCAGGTACATAGACGTCGGTAGCAGAGACTCCAGCTCAGGATTAGGCAGATCGAGTTGGGGGTACTACTATATAACACCCTCCCTCTTGATCCCCGCTGTCCTGGAAGTCGGAGCCGAGGCGGAGGACGTTAGGGTTTTTTATTAATGAAAACCAGTTTATTTAGTTAATTTGATTTACGAAAAATCCGATAGAGTTTCCCCTGTTTTATTGTAAAACTTAAAAGTTTAAAACCTGCATAATCAAAAGAAACACTTCTAATATCGTTTCACTTTCTCAACTTCCGCAATCGGACACTCCGTCCGTCACCAAACCACTTCAACACACAAATTCAAAGATAACATACATTTTTCTTACATAAAACTTCAAAACAAATTAAACACACCCATTTTAAAGTACAAACTCATCTTGTTTTTCTAGCTCTTCGAGAAAACATTTAAAAACATAATATAAAATCATTAACATTTGAAGTTACGAAACATTACACACATGTGCATGGGAATATATAAAACATAAGTTCGTGAAACTTTAATTTTTACAAAATATGTACATGCCAAAATAACTACCAAAAATTGGAGCTTTACCATGACTTGGGAAGCGTAATGAAAAGATCTTCTTGTTAGCCTCTCTCTCTCTACTCACTCAGCTCACATTCACTACCTGCGCGTGGAAAATCCAACGCGCTAAGCAAAATAACTCAGTTGATATACACATATAATATCAAAATCATAGAATTTCATAAACATAGCATATAAAAGGTATCTTTTCACAAAACAATTAATGTTCAACATAACATATTTTCAAACAACCATTCAGAACTTTATAAAATGTTTTTCAAACACATATATTCATTTCAAGTGCGTTATTAATTATTATATTATTGTAAGAGCCTTTCGTAAATGGTGTCACAATACCATGGATCGGTAATGGATTTCACATTTACCTTCGGCATCGAACACTTGGTGCTTGCCCATCGAAGCTTAACTATTCACATCAACTTCTGAACCGAACACTCGGTGCCTCTCAAGGTCCATTAATCACATTAATACATAAATGTAATGGTGCAGTACTACTAATAATATCCTATTGGTGTGCCAACTATCAATCCCCACCTACCAATGTACAGGTTTTGTAATCTCGATATTTATCTCCGTATAAGTAGTGTTATTAAATTTAGAATATAATTGAATTAAATGAGATTAAAATTTAGTTTAATTATAACTAATATAATTAGTGTAATTAGTGTATATATGTATAATTGTTAGAAACTTTACTAGTTTATTAGATTGTATGTTGGAAGTATTTTTTTTAGTAAAAGGATTTAATTAGGATTTTAATGGGAAAGATTTGATGATGGAAACTTGTCATTGGGTGATTAAATGAGTGCATTTAGAATGCATTGCATATGAAAATTTCTTGAACCAATGACAAGTTGACATCTAAAAGCTAAAATTGTGAGATCCAATAGAAAATTGGTAAATGTGTGGTGGAAAAGTAAGTGGAATTGTGAGTTGTCTTGATTATCCAATAGAATAGGGGTATGTGTAAAGGTTTTTGGGCCCAAATAGAATTTTAGGAAGGTGTGGGGTTAAGGTATAATTTTAAGAAATTGATTAGTATAAAAAGGGGCAAAAATCTGAAAAATTCATTTTCTTCTTCCTTCTCCTTCTACCGACCTGCATACACCCATTTTCTCTCAAATTGATTTCTCTTTTCAAGCCATTAAACTCACCAATCTTCTTCTCTTTAAGTCCCCTACCCATTCATGACTTCATTTCTTACCAAAATCTCCTAAAAACTAAGTTGGATTTTTGGGTATAAGGGGTTCAACGTGAGGTATGTGCTATTTTCTGGTTTTTATTGTGTTTAAATAGATTAGTAAGCATGTAGATGCATCCATAGGCATATATAGTTAGTGGGTTTTGTATTTAATTAAGTTGTTTTGCTTTTTATGGCTTTAAAGTGAAATTTTGAAACCCTAGGTGACCAATTAAGGCTTGGAGAGTCTAGCAAAGGCAAGGAGAAGCTTTGAGCTTCTAATTGGAGTGCTAGAGAGTATGGGTGAAGGCTCAAGAAGGTTGGTATACTTCTAATCTCGAAATTGATATTTATTAGTAGCTAAAAATTGAAGATTTTGTTTCGAAACCTTGTGATGTTGCTATTTTGGCATGATAAATGGTTATTATTGATGTGTATGTGTTATTTGTATGATGAGGGAAGAGATTTTATGGTGAAGAGCAAAGCAAAATGAAAATTTTTATAAAAACCCCTTTCATGGCCAAATAGGTACCAAAGGGAGGTTTAGGGGTATTTTTGTCTTTTCAAGCTTAATTATGTGTTTAACAAATAATATTAAAATGATTTGTGAAATCACTTTCGAAGACGAAACAAATTTTCAAGAATAACACCCCTTGACTGAACGGTATTCCTAGGCGAAACCAAGGGGCATTTTCATCATTTCGTTTAGATTTGTGTGTTATTTACATTGTGTAGTGATGATATGTGAAATGAGTTGTGATTTCTAAGAGGAAAATTTGAAAACCTCCTCTCAGGGCCCAATGAAACATTTAAAAGAATGTGGTTGTGTGATCAAGTTTCTATTTTGAAACCAAGGGCAAAATGGTCCTTTGGTAGTGGCCCAGAGGACGGTTTCGAAAGATTTCGAAAAGCAAAAGTAAATGGAAATGTTTGATAGCTATGTGATTTGTAAAAGTTTACTCGAAAACAATAATTTTCGTAATTAATGAAAATATTGAGAGCTTGAGTAAGTCTGTACATTGGTAGGTGGGGATTGGTGTTTGGCATGCCAATAGGATATTATTAGCAGTACTGCACCGTTACTTTTATGTATGATATGATTAACGGACCTTGAGAGACACCGAGTGCCCGGTCCAGAATGTGAAGTTGAGCTCCGACGGGCAGGCACCGAGTGTCCGATGCCGAAGGTGAATGTGAAATCTGTTACCGATCCATGGTATCATGACAGTATTTACAAAAGGCTCTTGCAATAATCAAAATAACTGTTAACGAAAGTACTTTGAATTTCATATTTGAAAAATATTATATAAAGTTTTGAATTGTTGTTTGAATAATATATGTTATGCGAAACTTTAAACGTTTTGTGAAACGATATTTGTTATGTATGTGTGTGTGAAGTTTTCGTAATTTTGGTGTTATATGTGTATACCAACTAAGCTATTATGCTTAGCGCGTTGGTTTTCCACTCGCAGGTTGTGAAATGAGCCAAGTAGGCTGAGAGAGAGAGAGAGAGAGAGAGAGCTTTTGAAGAGAAGAGAGTCTCTAGTACGCTCCGCAAGTCACAACAAATCTCCGCACTTTTTGGTAGATATTTTTGATATGTACATATTTTGTAAACGTAAAGTTTCACAAACTTATATTTTGTATATTTCCATACAACTGTGTGTAAAGTTTCGTAAATCTAAATGTATATGGTTTGTATTATGTCTTTAAATGTTTTCTCAAAGAGTTGGGAAAAAAATATGATGTTGTACTTTAAAGTATCTGTGTTTAGTTTGTTTTGAAAATATAGTTGGAAAAAGGTTTGGTGGTGGAAGACTTTATCAACACTAGTGACCAGCCGCTTAGAACCCACCTTTGAATCCAAATCCACTACTGGTCAAGTCAAAAGCACCACCGTTGAATCCAAACTGAAATTGAAATCAAAAATCCAAATCCAAATCGAAAACCTCACGATCATGACTCACACAGCCATGACTTAATCATCTCCACCATCGTTGTCTCAAGACCACCACCACAACCAATAAAGAAGGAGAGAGATGGGTGTTGTGTTTTTTGTTTTGGTTGTTGTGGGAAGAAGATTTAATTGCTGACATGACTTTCTAGAAGATTCTTTGGAAATAAACAATAAGATTGATAGTATCATTTTTAAAAAAAAAAAAAAAAAAATTGTGTCATCTCAGTTTGACAGAAGTAAATGAAGATTGTATTGAAAAGATTTATTTTAACACTCTATCAATTTATCATATGTGACACTCTATTTTTTTATAATCCATTAAAGCATTAGAGATGCTGTTAGTCTAGATTTGAGTACCAGGTTTCTCGTTTATTTTGGCAAAAATTTCAGCTTTTAATGCCTTCATAAAAATATATGCAATTTGATATTGTGTCTTGCAATGCTTGACCACTACTTCTCATTCTTTGATCAGTTGCAAATGTAGTGATACTAAATTCGAATGTGCTTGCTCCATCCCTGAAAAATTGGATTTTTGTTAAGTGCAATTGTTGAATTATTGCCACAATACAACATTCTTTCCTTTTCTTGAGAACATTTCGATTCTTTTAATATCCACCTAAACCAAAGAGCTTGACAACCAGTTACACTGCACACGTAACAACATACTCTGGTTCTGTAGAAGAGAGAACAACAACATATTGTTTCTTTGAAGACCGAGAAATTGCACCTAAACCAATATTGAAATGTGCTTTTGTGATCACATATATCTCCTCCCCAATTACTATTACTGCAACCAATCAAGGTTGACTCTTGTAATCTCTTGTAATTAATCCCATGATCAATAGTACCAACAACATAATGAAGGATTCTTTTATCAACCTCTCAATAACTTCTCTTTGGTGAAGTCATAAATCTATTTAATATGTTGACAACAATCATTATATCTGGCCTTGTTGATGTTAAATACATTAGACTTTCCACTAAACTTCAATAAAGTCTAAAGTCAACTTCTTTACTCCCATAATCTTTGCTTAACTTTAGATTTGCCTCCATAGGAGTACTGCAAAACACATCACTGCCCATTCTAAATTTCTTTAACAAATATTTTGCATACTTCTGTTGAGAAATACTAAATATTCCCTCTTCTGTTTACTTTACTTCAATTCCAAAAAAATAGTGAAGAAGTCCCAAGTCAGTCATCTCAAATTCTTCCATCATGAAATTTTAAAAATCCTTTCCCATTGTCTCATTATTGCCTATAAAGATAAGATCATCAACATACAAGCAAATAATAAGAAAATTACCCCTTTCATCTTCTTTGGTGCAGAGTTCATGCTCATATGGGCATCTCTTGAATCCATTCTTCAAAAGAAAAAAAAAAAAAAAGAATTGTTAGTTCATTTGTACCAAGCTCTTGGACTTGTTTCAATCCATACAATACTTTCTTTAAGTGATACACCTTGTGTTTTTCTCCTTTCTTTCGTAAACCAAGGGCTGTTCAACATAGACCTTTTCTTCCAAAAAACCATTAAGGAATGCCAATTTCATGTCTATTTGATGCACATTCTAACCTTTTGTGCTGCCAACAATAAAAGTAGATGAACTATTTCCAAGCAAGTTATGGGAGCAAAAATTTCTTCATAATCAATACCAAACTTCTACTTGTAGCTTTTCACAACAAGTCTTGTTTGTTTTTATCTACTTTACCATTTAAATCTAATTTTGTTTTGTAAACTCATTTTACATCGAGCATTGTCTTGTCTTCGAGAAGATCTGTCAACTCCTGTGTCTTGTTTCTTTCAACTGCATCTATTTCTTAATTCATGACTATTCTCTATTTGTCTTCCTTGATTGCTTCTTCAAAACTTATTGGATCCGCATCTACAAGTAATGCAAAATTCATTCCATTAGTGGAAACCACGACATAATCACTTGAGGATACCTTTTGGATGGTTGGTGCAGTAAGGTCAATCTCCTTAGCAAATTAAGTTGGCTCTTCATCACTTGATGATGAACCAGAAGTCAAGGATAATGATTCAGCATCTTCTGGTTCAGCTGCTTGTGCCCCATCATTGTCTTCAATGTTAACAAAAATTGATTTCTATTTTTTATCAGCATCATTTCACTTCCAGGACTCTTCCTCATTAAAATGCACATCTTGACTAATGATTATCTTCTTTCAAATAGATTGTACAAACGATAAGCTTTTGAATTTTCATTGTATCCAACTAGAATACATTTTTTTGTGATATATCATCTATCTTACCTCTCTTCTCATCCAGAATATTAGAGTAAGCTATGCTGTCGAACACTCTTAAGTGGCTAACATATGGTTTTATCCCACTCCAAGCTTCATGAGGAATCATTCTTTGAACACTTTTAGTTGCAGCTCGATAAAGTAGATAGACAGTGCATGTAATAGCATCACCCCAAAATTCATTATAGGCATCTCTTTAGCTTTTCAACATGCTCCTTGTTAGCTCCATGTTGGTTTTATTTACTGCTTAACTACTCCATTTGCAAGGGAGTGTAACGAACAGTTTGCTGATGTCAAATTTCATTTTCTTTTAGAAAATTCTCCAAAGCAACAAATTCTCCACCATGATCAAAACACAAAGTTTTTATTGTATAAGCACTTGACTTTCAACAAACGCTTTGAAGGATTTGAAGCATTCAAAAACTCCATTTTTTCTTTAAGTAAATAAATCCATGTTTTGCTACTGTAATCATCAATGAAAGTGAGAAAATAATGATTACCACCAATTGATGTTGTGCACATGGACACACAAATCAATGTGGACTAATTCAAGTGGATTTGAGGCTATCCTTGCTCTACCAACTGGAAATGGATTACGATGATGCTTCCAAAGAATGCATGCTCCACAAGCTTGATGATCCCTCTAACTAATATTTGTCATTCCTCTCGCCATATGATATAATCACATATGAGATAATGAGCTAAAACTGAAATGTCCATACCAAAAATGCCACTGCCATGAAATATCATTCACCAAAGAACTGAAACAAGAACTTTGACTATATGAAATATTCAAGGGAAACATTTTATTTGGAGTCAATTTTTACCTTTACAATGAAGATGCCATTTCTGCCTTTGATCTTGCACAAACAGCAGATATATACACTCACCGAACCCCTTTGTATATTGCCCGTTTTGAACTCTTAAAAGGCAAACTCATCTTGGATAAATCCAGTTTCGTTAATTAGTCAAAATAGAGGTGTACATGCTAGTTGTGTAAGTTAACTATTGTAAATCAAGTCCAGGTCAGCACTACTAAAACTGTTTCACAAGGTCATCACATGACATAATTCTTTGTATCCACTCATTGCGCCATGTCACCCTTAAATCTAAGGAATCAGTTAGAAGAATCTTCTTGAAGGTTGACTACTATGTATAAAATCAATTTCAACATTTTTCTTCGTTGTTTTTCTCTCCAGAGAACTCTTTGGATTCTCAAGCTTTCTTCAAACCTTTCAGACAATAAGATGACAGTTCTGCTTTTCTTGACACTAACAAACATGTAAAGGTCTCTTTGTCAATTGAAAACTAGCAAGAGATTTAATAGTGGAAGTTTAGTTATATGTACTCAACAAAACAATAAATCTGTCTGAAGGGAGCAGTAAAAGCGCGGCATATATCTCTAGAATATGTTCTAAAACTAGCAAAATGAATGATATGCAAATGTTAACTTTGAACATTTGTTTTGTCTTTGTTTAAAGCCAATGGAATGTCAATTGAAGTTCAATTTCATTTAATTTGAAAGCATCTCCACGTGGTATGTTTTTGAAAATAGTTATGTTAGTGTCTCTATCCCAGTACTCTTCCTAGAAATCCATAGGCTGTGAGAAGTTTATCTCCATTGGATAGTGTCTTAAATAGAAGAAATAAGTACCCTCCATGTTTTCCGTTTTAAAAATTGCAAACATTCAATTATCTTGGCATTAAAACTGCTTTTAAATTAATGATCAATTTTATTGGTGAGTTTATTACTTACAAATATATAATAGCTAGGTAAAGCTAGATTCGATTCCTCTTAATTGGACAACTGGAAGCAAACGGAATAAGACATTAGTGGCACAACCTAAGGAGCAGCTAGCTCCTATGAGAGAGGGAGCAACCTACATATAAGGTGGGGTAGTGTCTTTTATCACTAAAGCATTACCCAAGCTATGATTCCTCTTAATATGAAGGTTTGGAAATTTAAATTAATTCATGAAATTATAAAAAATAATGCCATAATTATAAAAAAAAAAAATTGTTTCTAAAAGAACTTAAGATAAGACTATATCCCCTGGCTATTGGTTAAATTTCGGAGCCCTCACTCCAGACTTTAATTAGATGTAAAAGCAAACATGCTGTTACCTCAAGGCCCTCTTTACTAATTAATCATTAAACCCAACAGCCGAAGTCCATTGAATTGATATGTAAGCTTTGGGCTTCACGCACACATTTTTCTGCTTGTGGAATTTCACATTATCCAGTCTAAACTTTTTGGTTTATTTTAAGTTATCAACTTTCAATTTCAATAATTTTAACACGGGTTAGGTTAGAGTAATTTAAAATTTTAACTTAAAAAAATGACTTCCACACCCATTCATCAATTTTAATTCAATCTCAAAGTGAAAAATAAATCCAAAATTAATAACAACAATTGGATTGAGTGAAAATTAATGGATTGATGTTGAAGTAACATTTTTAATCAAAATTTTAAATTATTCTAATCTAACCCTTTTAATATAGAGATTAATTCATTATGTTAAGAAGTGCTAAGAAATTTTTTTTATGGGCAATTTAACGAAATGAGGGTATCTGGGATCTGCCCATGCCATGCATTACTCTCCCACTTACAACGTGTCGAGTTTCACAGATTTTCTATAAGGGCATGGATAGCCTAGAAATAAGTTTTCCATGGACCGCCTATCACACAATATTATTTGTCAAGTATTATATACCATGAGTTGTATCTCTTAATGCCAAACTTCAACCAATTTTTGTACGCTGACTTGAAAATTGAAATGCATTACAGCTTTTATATTAATTAATTGATTTGATATGTTTGTGTAAACATCATTGATTGAGATGACTTCGACTGCATATACAGTCTTTCTTTTAGATTAATGTCTGCTTTAATTGCTAGCTTCAAGTAAATATGTATACTTTTCCTTTTTTTTTTTTTTTCCTTTTCTTTTTCTTTCTTTTTAAAAACAAGGATAATTTCTAAAAAAGAGCATTATAATTTGCAAATATCTCATAACAATATATCGTTTATAGAACCGGTCAAACTTCTTTCAATTATTTTAATCTATTGATAGACCGAGTAAACTGTACTATTCCATTAAGTTTATTTAAAGGTTTTTTTTTCTCCCCTAAAGAAAGTTGTGCTCTTTTGATTTTATTGCACATTTTATATCTAATTAATTACAAGATAATATGACATCTATTGTTAGGAATTTATTGGGATTTATCAAAATTAAACCATTTAAATATGATTCAAATTTTCATTTTCATAATAATATATAAAAGATATCCACTCTAACAATAAGGAGGAAAAACTATGTATAGTGAGCTATTGGCTTATTGTGTTTTCTTTTCTGAAGTCCATAAAAATTGAAATTTTTTTTGTTAAAATAAAAATTTTTGTTAAAAATTTCTTTTCTAAAGTCCATAAAAATTGAAATTTGTTAAAATAAAATGTAATGTTTGTATTTGTTATTTTTTTTCTTTGATTTTTTTTTTTAGCATTGAAAAATCGATTTTGTGTTTTTGAAATGGACTAGTTATTAAGCATGAAGGAGTTTTTTTTTTTTTTTTTTTTTGAAACAAATTTTTCATTTTCTTATTTTATATAATTTAGAGAGGTTAGGATTTTTAAAAAATTATTTGAAAGTTGCATTTGGTTCTAAATTAATGGATGTTTTGGGGGCTTTATTATGTAGGTTTTGCACAGTAACCAAAAGTCTGTTATGTGAGTCAATTTGGTTCCACAAAGAAATTGAAAGTGATGGTTAGAACGGATTTGGTCTATTTTAATACGCTTGTGAAATTTATGTGAACAAGTAATCTGTCATTCATTTATGGTTAACTATATAAGGGTGTATAGGGGGTTTTGCATGGCACTGTTGGAATGGATTATTATATATTTATTTGGGATTTTGGTATTTGTTCTTCATTGTTGCTATTGTATTTGTGTTGGTTGGTATTGGTTTTGTTCATGTGTGTATGCAATTATGCATGTTTTGGTTGGACCATGTAATATACCCTCCCGATTTTAGTATTGTACGCGTACTATATAAAGTTTACCTTTATTTATGAAATGATAAGGTAATTTAAGGTTCCCAGATGTGAAACCAAATTTTAGTACGATTTCCAGAGAGGTTGAAGATATTTCCAAATGTGAAAAATGGCATGATGATTTATTAAAATTTAACATGAAAATTGATGGCATAGAAATTTCCAAGAAAGGGGCATTATTATGTTGATTAGAATAAAACATGTTTAGGGATATTTTGGAAAATTTAAAGCTATGAAGATGTGCATGAAAAGGTGACATGTGGCATGTTAGGAGAAGAAGAGAGCATAAAAGAATGCATGGATGACATGGTTGCATTGTAATGGAGTAGTTGAAATCGAACTAGTCTTTAAGTTTCAACCAATAGAATTTCTTCAACATTAACTAGTGGCAAACTAGTAAATTCCAACTTAGTTTGTGGGCAATTATCAATGGCAAGTTTGTAAATTTGATGACAATTAAGGGCATTTGTTAACCCAACTAAAACTTATATATAGTTGAGTGATTGAATGAGAAAACAAATGAGAAAAATTGAGAGAAACAAAGAGCAAAGTCGGCAGAACCAGGGGCTGGACCAGCAGTTGTCCTCCATCCATTTTCAAGCAATTTTAAGTGAAATTCAAGTCATCTAAGGGTTGTCTACAAGCCTAGGAACAGTATCTAGTAAGAGCAAGTGAGTTTTGGGTGGTAAGGTTTATGTTTTATAGACTTTTATATGTGTTTGTGTGTGTATTGTATGTGAGTTGTTTGATTAAAGTTCCAAGTGAGATATATGTGATTTTTATGAGATGTTTATGCATGGATTTAGAATATTTAAGCTTTAAATAAATGGGAGAGCAAAGTTATGGTTGCAAGAAGAGCTGGTGAGCTTACTAGTCTAGGTGAATTTTTTATTCAAATTCAATTGAATGTTGTGTAGGATATTAGTTTTATTGCCATGAAAATTTATGTGATTTGAGTGTGATTTCAAGTGGAAAAGCCTGAAGAAATTTTTGTGTACGTGTGCTATGATTCATGGCCAAGCTAGGGTTTAAGAGGTTTAAATTGTGTTTGAATTAGTTGAGTAGTTTTAAGCATGTAAAGATGTCAAAACTTTCAAGTTAGCATGATGGAATGAAAAGCAAAAATGGATGTGGATTTTGGCATGCATTCGACCCAAGAAGTGCATGATTTGATGACAAGAAGTTGATGAAATGAATGGTGTAAACGTATAGTTAAGATTTGGCTAAATGGAAGTTAGAATGATGTGATATTTCATTAAACGTTTAGATGTGAATTCAAGCATTAGTTAAAAGGTTTTGTGTGCTTAAATGTTAGAGATTTCGAATCAAAAATCCATACGAACAATTTTGATCGTAGTGTTGCCTAAATGTAGAATATAATCATGTGAATATGTATTGCAACAAGAGAAATCGGTATCGAATTTATTGTGAGCTAAAAATAAGTGAGTGTCCCATTGAAGTGTTTTGAAATGATTTCATTCCCATTCATCATGATTTTATACATTGAAGTTAAATGTATGTTTCGAATGATAAAAAGTTAGTTTTTATATTATATGAATTTAGTGTGAAAATCATTGGTACGAACTTCGAAATGCTTATGTGAATTATAAAATTTTATGACGAAAACAAAAATAACATGTATGGAAATGGATTTTTATAAGCCTACGATACTAGTTGTTATACATTGGGGATGGTGGTTTGTCCCGCCCAGTTATATGTTACCGATTAGCATACCCAAACCGTGCATGGGCAGTGTCAGGGGTGTCTATCACTAACTGCAGAAGGGACTGCATTAGTTTGTCCTGTTTAGTGTGTCACTCATGCACAAACTGGGTATATAAAACAACTAACTTTTATATGAGCGATGATCAGTGTCACTCTTATTGGTTAGGACAATGCTAAGACCAAGGGCACAAAGCCTGGTTGGTCGAATTCGGGCTGATTCACACCTAGGGTGCTATGTGGTATTCAGGCACCACTGATTGGCTTCTTTCATGGATATAGTTTTCATATTACTACTACCTTTTTATGATTTACAGCATAAGATAGAATTATAAAATTATTATGTTTTTAGATTTGAAAAGTAATTCAAAACAGTTTTTTGAAATCAGAAAATTTGTCTTTTCACATGTTACTGCATTTCCATTTCATACAGCATGAATTATATTGATATTAAATATCATTCATGCATTGTAATTCAAATAAACATTTTAGAAAGCTCATTTTCGTTTATGAAACTATATACAAAATGAATTTTAAGTTTAGGGAGGTTATTTTAGAAAACCTAGTTTAAATAAGGAAAATACGCACTCACTGAGGTTGTATAGCTCACTTTAGTTTTATATTTTATAAATAAAACCTCTCCAGGGATAGATACAGGTGTTGGGACATCATCAGTGGGGACTCCGATCCGAGAGTAGATATACTTAGTCGTGTGTCTCTGTGATCATTCATTTTCATCATAAATGATTTTGAAAGTTTTTATAATAATCTATTAATGTAAATGACTATATATTTTTTTAAATGTGTAATTATATTGATGCATAATATGAATGTATTTTGATTAACATGTTGCACTTCAAATTTTATACTATCGGGTTGCTTAATTTATCAGTTGAATTGTGTTCCAATTTGAAAATGTGTTTGTGGTTGTTTATGGAAAGAAAAGAGGGCCTGAGGCCCAAGAGTTGAGACTTGCTTAAATTTAGAAGTGTGTAAATCTTTTCATGAAATTTCGCAAGGTGGGATTTTCAGAAAAACAACCGTCATGCTACCAAAGTTTTTATAAAACTAGTTTTGCAATTATTGGTTTAAAAAGAAAAAAATAAAATAAAATTCTCACCCATTTCTATTCAAAATGAGATTTTATGTAAAACCCAAAACCTTAGTTACTGAAAAATAATTATTTTTCTGGATGAATAATGTTTCTTGACGGAAAGTGTCCAGATGAATAGTAATTTTGAAAATCGGACCTCATGAAGCAAAAGCTTCGAAATTAATATTTGAATTAATTGAACCTGAAATGAAGCAAAGATGAGTTTAATTGAAAATATTTCTAAATGATTCGAAGTTATTGGACAAAAATATCCTTTTTGGAGAAAAATGGATATTGATGATTTTATATTCATAATAATTCCTTTGAGTATGAATTAAGAGATAAAATGCCCCAATTAAAGTATTTTATGGTCAATCTGAAGATTTAAGGGCCAGAGACTAATTTTGAAATTTGTTGGGGCTAAAATGTGAATTTAAGTTATTAGGGGGCTCAATAGATATTTTTCATTCTCAAGCACACCTGGATTGTATGTGAGCTTTACATGGAATGAGACCTTGTGAAGAAGCACAATCCATATGAAGTAAAATGGGCTAATGAGATGTTGACACTTGGAATCCACTAACGTGGAAAAGTTTATATAAAGGGAAGTTGTTTTGGAAATGAAGAGCAAAGTGCCGAGAGAAAATTAGAGAGAGAAAGGGAGGCATTCGACAACTTGAGAGAGAGAGAGTGAGTTGTGACCGAGAGCAAGTCAAATCTGATCTGTTCCGATCAGTCGAGTCTTGTTGAGAAAAGTTTAAGAATGAATTGAGTGAGAATGCTGCAAGAGTATAAGTAGAGCTCGACCAAAGAGAAAGTTTGCTGCTGAGAGGAAGAAATAAGATGAGCTTGCTGTTCTTGTAAACTTTGAGTTGATTTTGAGTGTTTCTAACGCCTGCTCACCATTTAGATTAAAGAGGGAGCTCGCGATCTAGAGTACCAAAGAGAGCAGTAGCTTTATTGGTCACTTGAAGTTGATCTGAAGAGATAAGTGCGAAATATCTAATCTCTTATATGAATTGGGAAGTTAAAGTTGAGTTTAAAACAAGTTGATAATGTGAGCTCTCATGCATGGGTTTTGAGTGCATTAACTGTTAGGTCTTATTTTAGATGTGATTGTTGGTGTAAAACCTGAAAAGAGTGTTAGAATATGGTATGCATGAGTTCGGAATGATATAAGCTAGGTTAGTATTCAGCCAGTGAGCTTGGTGCTACGAGCTAAGGGATGTGGTAGTCCCTGGTAGCACCTGTCCAAGTTAGGTAAGAGGCGATAGCTCGAAAAGAACGAGCTTGGCGAGTTGAGAAAGTACTTGCCTTTCAAGTCGAGCTAGCTAGGGCAGTAGCTCGCAAGGATGTGTTGAGCTATGCTCAGTCCGTGGCAAACCCAACCAAGTTGAGCTAAGTATAGTAGCTCATAAAAGAGGCGAGCTAGTAGGAGCTCGCTATCCAAGCTAAGCGAGTTGGACAATAGCTCTCAGTGGACGAGCTGACAGTAGCTCGCAGCTCGAGCTCATTTGCTGCAATTGACAGTACAATATTTTGTATGTTTGAATGTTGAGAATTTTGATTGGATTGTCGTGCCTAAGAAATAGCGATTGTATTGAAGTGTAGGTAAATCAACGAGCTAGTAAAGGACCCAGAAGAGTGGTTAAGTTGGAGACCAAGTAGTGAGTGGGGATTTTTACAAGCATTTATGAATTATATTAATTGTTTACTTATAAATGCAATATATTGATTTGTACGCAAGTTATCATATTGAGCATTGAGCAAGTTTATAACATGTTATTATTTTTATTAAAATGCATGTATAGTTTCTATAAATTTACATTCTATATGCAAGTATTTTAAAAGCTTAGCAAGTTGAAAATTATAAAGAAATACATGCATAGAAAATACATGCTATGTATATTTTGAACATTTTAGGCTTTTGCCTTAAAGAGAAAAGTTTAAGCTTTTACCTAAATAAGTAAAGTTTTAGGCTTTTGCCTCAGAAAGAAGTATTACGGTTATATATCGTATACTAGAGAAAAGGATTATTTATACAAATAAGATCAATATGCTTTCAAGATCAGTTAAAGAGAAAAGAAAGAAAAGTTTTAAGCATATTGAAGAAATTCAGATGTCTTGAGTTTACCCTAATCCCCAGTTATATCTAGCCATAGCACCGTGTCCGTGTATGGTAGTTGGGATGGGAGAGTCACTAATTTAGGGGGATTAAGTCAATGTGTCACCCTCTGCACGTATACGGTAGTGTAGATCAACTTGATGATGTGGGGTATCGCAATCCTTGAGGTCCCACATCAGCGACTACACAGGTAGCATTCCATAGCCCAAGTTCTGTGACGTGTAGACGTGCAGTCACGTGAGGGTGAGTTTCCTTGAGTTATCTTGTAAGACAAGTTTCAGAAAGAGAAACACATCATTTGATGTGAGATTTCAGAAAAATAAGAAAGTTTTACTATGAGAAAAGATTCATGATTTACGAATATCATTATTGTTATCATATTCAAGTGAAAATTCTTTTATATTATACTCTATTTATATTTTACCAAATGTAAAATAAAGAATTAGTTTTCCTAAACTATTTTGGGAGGTGTATATGTTTTGATATCAAAGCTTCAAAGTTTATAAGTTACCCACTCACTGAGTTATTACTCACCACTCTTTTTCATGTTTTATAAAAACTCTTCCCAAGTGTAGGTGGGAGCCAAAGATCAAAGGGAGCTTCGTCAGGTGTACATGAGGACTGATACGTGACACTATTGCACTAGTTTGTTTGCTTCCGCATTTCCATGTATTTGCATCCTTCCTGAACATGTTGCATGTTTTATAAACTTTTGGGAACATATTTTGTGTATTATGTTTTAAGAATACCTGTGCACTTAATTTTTATTTAGATTTGATGGATTTTGTGTTATCTTTTGATTGAGATTATCTTGTGATTGTTGTCAATTCGATGGAAGGCTTAAGGCGAAGTAGTTGAGATTAAGAAATATTGAAGTGCACAATTTTCTATTATGATTACAGGGTGAATTCCCAAAAAAGCAGCCAGCATGCCGTCGGATTTTTGTAAAACCTATTTTATAAATGATTACTTAGAAATTAAAAAGTTACCACCTGTTTTCATTAGCAAACCAACTTTTAAAGAGTTAAAAAGGTTTTTCAGAAAAGGTAAGAGGCTTAACTTCATGGGAATCTTTCAGTCGGTGCAGATCCCGCCTAGAGGGCCACCGTGGGGTTGCCAGGCAGGCTGCCTAGTATACAAGGAAGAGGGGCTTGTCATTTTAAAGAAAAATTATAATAGATTTCTTATGTAAGAGTAAACGACTTAGCTTCACGAGAACTTTTCAGTCGGATTCGACATTGATCGGAGGGCTTCCATGGAGTTGCTGACGAGCCACCTAAGGTATATTAGGACGAGGCTCGTCAGACCATGTTTGTTTCATCCATGTTTTATTTACTTTAGGGTTCCAACTATTGTTTTTTGTGTTTTTATTACTTAAGTTGTACTGATGTTTGTCATTTTTCTGTTGGTTTGATTAATTTGGTGTTGTTTAATGTAGTTTAGCATGGGCAGTTTGCTTGGTTTTGTAGATGGTGCAATTCTATTCATGTTGGTGTTGTTTAGCATAGTTTAGTTTGGGTAGTTTAATTGGTTATAATTTCAATGGTACACTGTTATTTTGTATTTTTATATGTTTATAGGTATATATAATGTTTCCTTTTCATGTCTGGGCTAAGATTAAAATCTTGGGAAAAGTGGGAGTTGTCAATCACATTCCCATGGAATGGGAATCAACAAGTATTGAAAATAGATGAAGAACTAATGCTAGTGTTTGAAGTGTTTAATCAAGAGAAATATACAAACATCGAATTCGAGGTCAGATTGGTTCCCATTTTTGTTGAGATTCCTGAGCCACCCGTATTCATTCTAAATCGGAGGGAAGACAACTTTGCAAAAGTTCTCTCTCAATTAAAAACAAAAAGACCAACAACAACCCCAAATACAAAAGTTCCACTTCATACAAATGAAGAAAGACCAACAATTTATCCTAATACAAAATATGTCTCTGAGGCAAAAATAATAACTATAGAAATATTTGAAAAAGACAATGAACCAAATAAAGAAATATTTAGCATAGTTTGGGCAATCCTTGTAGAAATGATACTCTACTCATCATTGTATTACTTGTGAACTGATAGGACCCTTCCCAGACCTTATATAAGCTCTCGTCTGAAGGATCTTGCCGTGCACTTCAACGGATTCCTTGAAACCGACTCGTCGGATCGAAAACATCTGGGAAGCGAACCCTATCTTTCTGTATCCGGGTTACTCGTTAAAACTTAATGATTTAATTTTATCTGTTACTGGTTGGGAGTATTAAATACTTTCTTTGATTCTATTTCAAACTCATTTTATAAAAATTTCGACAACATAACAGCTGCGTTTTTTATAAACCAAAATTTAACCTGTAAGGAAAATGACACTTCAACTATTTCTGAACACCTCCCAACTTCTTTATTCTCAATCATGCATCATTCAGCACAATTTCATAAGCATAAACAATGAGTTCGAATTCAACATGTACATATATGAACTATATACATAAAACGCATGAATGTTTACAACTTACAAACTCAACATCATTGTAATTCAAAAGTTAATAGGTTAAATACATATACAAAAATGTATATACACATGTCTTGCGCTATCGCCCACCTATTAATGTATATAAAGCAAAAGTCGGTCTCGTCCGGCGGTGGCGTGAAATGAAAACAAACAAGCTACAAAACAAACAGCAAGTTAATGCGATAACATCATAGGATATCATATCACACATACTAACACATAATTTACAAGTCTTAAAATTTTCTTTAAAACTCTTCATGTATACCCTTGACTCGTTCTAACCATCACGGGCGATTTTAACTAACGCCAACGTGAAGCTTACTAATGCATCTCAACCACTACATTACGGAATTTACTGCATCGTACGTAGGGCTCTAAATTATTCACTGAACAACTACAATGCGGAATTCTCTGCATCGCAAATGTAGTGCTAAATCTCTAGACGACTACGAGCAGAATTTACTGCATCGCGTCGTAGCGCTAACTGTCAACTAACCAACTATGTACGGAATTGTCTGCATCGCAACGTAGTGCTATACTTTTCTATAAACTGAGCGATTACGGACGGAATTCTCTGCATCGTCACGTAACGCTAAATCTCATAGCTTTTAAGGTGTACACATGGGTTTTCATAATACATTTCTTTAAGTGCAAAAGCACAAATGTCACTAGTTTAAAAATCTTGAAATTTTCTCATTTCAAATTCTTTTCTTGACAACTTAACATTCATCTCAACTGCGATAAATCCCATAGGAATCTAAACTTTCAACTTAAACTTCAATATTGACAATCACATTCATTTTTCTTTAGTACTTAGCTAATATATTCATTTCGACAATAAAAGATTGACATGGAATCTAAGCAACTATAAGTGGCAAACCACTTACCTCAAGGTCGCATCAAGCGTCTCGACGAGGCTCCTGGACGCCGCTCACGCGCTCGTCACCTACACAATATGATCTCATCATTACTATTAACCAATGTTCCAAAACTCGTTACTCGCTACTCGACCGGCGAGGCAGCGAGCAGCGAGTACTCGGCTACTCGGAGAGTACTCGACGAGTACTTGGTTTGACCGTCAGTCAACGGTCAACCCGTTGACCTACGGTCAAACCCGGTCAAACCTATATAAAATAAAATTTTAAAATTTTAAAATTTTATGTATGATTAAAATATAATCATATGACCATAAAAACTTTTAAAATCAATCTCATGCAACCTCCAAAGTCACTTTAACACAATTATATAATTACAACTTTTAAAATTTCGGTAATATAACGATTATATTTTCAACAATTCCACCTGCAATACACAAAAATAATAACACATATCAATATGCTTAAGCTTAACATATATTACAAAGCAAATAATATAGAATACAATATCATTAAATGATTTGAAATTTGAAACACATAACACAATAATTTAAATCTCATGTTCCTATCAATTTAACAAATGTTAAAAACCCTAAACAAACCTAGTTTGTATAATCATCATTCATCAATCATCAATTCATCATCTACCCCTAAATAAATATAGTTTGTATAATTTCATATTCCTATCAATTTAACAAATGTTTAAAACCCTAAACAAATCTAATTTGTATAATCATCATCCATCAATCTCAATCATCCATTCATCATCCACCCCTAAACAAATATATGTGAAAAACAAAAATTTTTGGTGAAAGCAAAATGAAAAAACAAAAACAAAAAACAAAAAAAAAAAACCAAAATGAAAAAACCAAAAAAAAAAAAAAAACGAAATGACAACAAAACAAAAAAAAAAACTCACGGACGGACGACTGGACGAGCTGACGAGGACGAACGGACTCACGGACGGAGACAGCAACAGCGACGGCGAGAAGACGACGGACCTGCACACGACTCACGCCACGACCGCGCACCAACAACGGAAACAGATCGCGAGGAAGCGCCGAAGCGGAGAGCAAAGGTGAGAGGGCAGAAGCAGAACAGCAGAACCGAGATCTGGGTTCTGCTGTCTGCTGTCTGTGTGAGTTATATATTAGACGCCAAAACGACGCCGTTTTGGCTGAAAAAATTTTTAAAAAAAAGGCCGACTCGGCCGAGCCGAGTCGACCCGAGCTGGCCCGAGTCGGGCCGAGTCGGCCCGAGTTGGGCCGATTTTACACAGTAACCGAGTTGAACCCCCCGATCTGGGGGTTCTCGGCTCGGGAACCGGCCGAGCGGCGAGAACTCGGCGAGTACTCGGCCAACTCGGCCGAGTTTTTAAACCATGCTATTAACAAAAACCTCCATTTCTCAACTATATGCTAGGAATTCCCAACTATGCCCAATTCTCTCTATTATTTCTATATAGCTCCTAACTCGTTTCTAATTCAACCGAGACTCTCAAATCCCGATTTTTGTGGAAAATTTTTAGTTTTGGACCCCTAGGGATATCCCCACACGGTCCGTTTACTTGTCGGAGGCTTAAAACGAAAAATTATAATTTTATTTAAAATGGACAGCCCTTGACAGAACAGACGATAACCTGCTGCTCGGGGCTCCGTTTTCCTTCATTCTTTTTCCTACGGCTCACTTACATCACATTCTAGTCACACGACAAATTTCATTGAGAAATATTATCGTTTGCTAAGTCAAATCTAATGAAAACGTCCATTTTGGACACTTTCGGGTGCATTTTAATGCCCATTTAATAAACTTTGGGTTTCGGATTAGCGACGCTAGATTTTCTTTTATAACTAAGCTTCATTTAACTAATAATGACTAACTAAACTCATTTCAAGCCATAAAAATTGCGTTAAGCTAACCGTTTCACTTCTCAGAGTTCTAACGGCACTATTTTGTGCATAACTTGCACAATTTTTATCTGATTCGATCCGTTTCAAAACCTATGGTTTTCTATGGTTCCTAGGCATCATTTGAGGTGTAGAACACCCCCAAATAAGCCAAATATGGTCAGGTCTCCTCTAGCTAAAAATTCAGCTCGGGATTGACATTTTTGACCACAACTATGCCTTTGCAACTCTAAACACCTCTCTAACTTTTCTAACCTCTTTAAGGCTTAAAATTGGTTTCAAAACCATCTAATTTCAAGGTCTAACTACTGCCCTTCAAGTCTCTAATACATACATAGGTCTAACTTGGTCATTAGAGTGCTCAAAATTCACTCAAGACTTCAATCAACCACTTGGTGTGCATAAACACCATTTTCGGTTTCTATTTCGTTTGTACATATGACAGCCCATATTTACATCTTTTATGGCATCAATTACACACAATAATCATCTCTTATGGTTTCATAACCCTCACATGAGGTTCTAACAAGATTTAAAAGCAATATTCCAACATAAATCAACAACTTCACAAACAAGCTGTCAACACATTCTGGTTCTGTTTCAGCAGAAAATTAAAAACAATCAAGCTGAAATCTTACTTGATTCTTAGCTTAGGGAGTTGAGAGGAGTCTAAGAAGGATGTTTGAGGGCTTGGAAGGCAACTTGGGTGGTGATTCTTCTCCCTTCTTTCCTGGCCGACCAACCTCGTCGCGGTTCTGCTCGCGGATGTGCTCGCGATTCAGCTCGCGTTCTGCTCCGTTTCTGCTCTGTTTCTGCTCGACCAGCAGTTGGTGCTTCTTCTCCTTCGTGTCTCCCCCCTCTTCTCTTCCTTTGCTGCCCAGTTTGCTGCAGTTCACGGCCTCTGAATCCCCCTCACGCGAGCTGCTCGAACTCGCGACCTGCACTGTCGCGCGAGCTACTGGTGCACTGGAGTCTGCTTTGGTTGCTGCTGCTGTCTTCTTCTTCCTCTCTTGCTCTGATTCACAACCAGCAGCTGCTTCTCTTGGTCTCACTTCCTGGTTGCTTTCTTCACGGCAGCAGCACTCTAATTTTTCTTTCTCTCGAACTCTCTCGGTTTCTCTCGATGGAAGGGCTGAATGTTTGTGATTTTTGCTAAAACAAATCAGCTAAGGTTTGATTATATAGTCATCAACTCTTCTTAATTACATTTTGTCCCAACTCTCTTTAATTTCATCTAACTCGCATTTTCTTTCTTTGATTCTCAAATTAACTCATCTATACTTGTTTTAATTCTCGTTCCGTTAACATTTTCCTTCTATCGTCAAGCTTGAATTATTAAAAAAAAAAAAAAAACTAAGCTTATTTTATTAATCTTAACTCTCTCTTTTTAATCGAATTTTAATTCGATTATCATTTACTAACATCTTGGATTTCTGGACTTAGATTTTCGTTGGGACGTTACTAAACTTTTTAATACGACGAATTTCGTCGTATTCTAAATGAATAAATTTCAGAGGCTATGAAATTAAATCAATTAAACGTAGAGAGTTATATATTATCTCTTTAACTTAATTTCTAACGTTGAGACTTTAGAAGTCGAAGCTAGGAGTTTACATGAACCCTATATACTTACACGTATTTCGAGTGTAATTTTATGCACTTGAAAATTACCATAAGCCTTATGTCTTGGCATTACCATATCCTGTTTCACAACTACCTCTACAAGCTCTCCTAAGTGGAGTTCTCTTTGCTCCATCATTTTATTCTTCTCTTTGCTTGGCTTACATTTTCTTTTGGTAGTCATGGTGTTTTCATACTGCTTCCCCATAAACGATGCTAATTGTTTGATGCTAAAATTCATCACTCCAACAACACCAACAATAGATACAAAGAATTGTAAAGGGGATACAATTCTTCTTTAAGTGGATTCCTCTTTTTAAGTGGTCTGTCCTTCCTCTTGGCTATCTACAAAACAAAGAAAAATAGTTTAGGTGTTGCCATTGTTCCATTAGCAAAAACTCTCTAACACTCAAGTTGGTAGGATTCTCGAGCCCCTTTGTAATAAGGCTAAAGCGTAGAATAATGATGAGAAAGGGAAGAAACCTAGACTATTCTAATGAACAAGGCCAACGAACAGCATCCAATGCTTGTGAGGGGTTCTTTAAGGGGAGTTCCCTTGCATACTAAAGTGTTCTTAGGATAGAGAAGCTAACTTACCTTCCTTTAAATAGTGAATACCTTGATAGACTTCCTTCTTATCTTATTAGGTTTCCTTCTCTCTCCTTTACTGATGGTCAACTCTCCTTTTTCGCTTACACCTTTGCATCCTGTTGTCTGGCTCTCTGTTGTCCCATTACTTTTATCTTTTCCTTGTCTCATGTTTTTTGCCTAGGTAACTTAGGCATAGGAGACACATGGCTCCTTTTTGTTTGCCTTTCCAATAGTAAGGCTATGTGGCACGCTGCTAACCCTTTATTTTTCTTCTTGTAACCTGGTGTCTACCGCTTCTATGATGTGTCAGCTTTAGGCATGACGCTAGGTTTGGCTCTCTTGCACTTCTAATACGATATAGGGATTTGTGGACAAAAGGAACCTCATTTGAATTCTCAGACTTGTTTTCCCTTTGATTTCTTTTCTTGCCTCTTTGCATGGGCAATCTTGTCCTTTCCACATCCCCTTTGTCGGGCAATTAACCCGAGGGTCATGACTTATTTTTGGATTTGCCTTCGGGATTTAATTTTAGGCCCTATAAGGTTGATTTTCAATCAATTCAAATTTGGTTTCAATTGGATTTTAGGGAGCTAATTTTCCTCTTACAAAACCAGCTAACGGAGACTTGTATAAATTAAATTAAATTTATCCACTCTATAAACCTACAACAACACAAAATAAATAAAACAATGACAACAAAAATCATTCTAGTTCATTTCAAATTCTTTCCAGAAAGGCAAATGTAATTAGAAGATGTGCAATAATTGAAAGACTAAAATAAGATGGTGTTGACATGGAACCTATAGTGGGATAACCACAATATGAGACTTACAACTTTACGATTCTACAATTTTTGGTATTTCCATTTGGGTGATTTGTTAATAAACCTACCTCAACTTACAGTCCTTCACAAATTACCATATGAAATTTATCACCTTGATCATTTTGCTTCTTATTACTCGTAGTCATCAAAAGATTTCAATGCTTGTTTCTTATTAATGTATATTTCATCCCACAAAACTATCAATTGTCTTCCAATTAATATACTACAATCTCCAAGTACCAAAAAACATTTTCACCACAACTAACTTAATTAGTAAACAATATTGAACAAAACACAATCGTTAGCTGATTATATGACAAGTCAAGTGAATCGAACAAACTTAAACTGCTGATTTTTATAGTGATTGACCCACTTAAACTCTTTATTTATAGGTTTAAGGATCTTAATCCTTCAAAACTTGAAGAATTTCCTAGCAAATATATTGTTGGAAAAATCAATGTTTTATATATCCCAAATTCTCTTTGTGCATCCCTTCATTTTTAGACTAGTATCGCTGTGTTTAATATATTACTGCACAACCACTCAAGGTAGTAGAATATTATGTATAGATATATATATATATATATATGAGATGCCAATGGTGGAAGATAAACTCAATTTCTGAATCGTTGCAATTCAATCGTTGAGACACTTTGGTATTGTCCCTACTCCCTATCATGTTGTTTAGAGAGAAATCCATAAACTGGAGATATGATAGTTTACTTGGTTGTAATGGTATGCATTTATTGTTTACTCGGTTGTAATGGTATGCTTTTATTGAATCAATTGGTAAACTATCCCCTATTGGATTGTAAAGCAAGAAAGATCAAATATGGTAAGCTATCCCCTATTAATACTGGAATTGTCTAAGAAAATTTATTATCCCGAACATAAAAATCTTAAGCCACTTATATATACTCAATGATTGATTAAGTTATTGTTGTGTAACTTAAGTGATCTAAGAAAGGAATTTGAGCCCATCAACCTGTTATGTCTAAGTCATCCTTTTTTTTTTTTTTTTTTGACATCTTATGTATTTTGTGAGATTTTTTGTATAAATGTTAAGAAAGGTAAAATATACTTATAAAACAAATTTTATATGTTTTTCAAGTTCGATAACAATTTTCTCTAGATTTAATTTTAAGCTAAAAACATTTAAAAAGTCAAGGAACAAAACAATAATTAGAAAAATGGGTCATTTATAATACACTTGAATATCGATACACTTGAATTAATTATAATATAAAATTACGAACTGTATTATATTATATCTTATTACAATTGAACATATCTGATTACAACTAAACATGATCAATTGTTATAAATATGATCGAACTCATTTAGTTGTAATCATATATAATAAATACATAATCAGATATAATAAAATATAATTAGTAATTTTAGAATGTAATAACTCATTTGTAGTTGTCAGATATATCAATACCCAAGTGTACCGTAGAATTTGTCTTAGAAAAATAGTTCCCAAAGTTTAAAACATATAAAATTATGTTTATAAATATATTAAATATTTCTTAGCATTCATACAAAATATTTTAAAAAAAGAAATACGAGTTTACACCTGGGAATACATATATACATACATACATATATATATACATATATATGGACATATTCTATGGTACACTTAGATATCGATACATCTGACAACTACAAATGAGTTATTGCACTCTAAAATTATTGATTATATTTTATTATATATAATTATATATTTATTTTATCTGATTACAGTTAAATGAGTCAGATCACATTTATAGCAATTGATAATGTTTAGTAGTAATCAAATATAATTAAATACAATTAGTAATTTTATAATGTAATTAGTTCAAGTCTATCAATATCCAAGTGTGTATATATATATGTGACATATTCTAGCATACATCTTAGGTATGCACGCACTTGATAAAAAAATGCATGATTGTAATCACATATGTTGAGTTGTAATCATATATAATAAATTACAATAACATATTAAATACAATCACATATTATTTTTGTTAAGTATATTCATACCTTAGGTATATAGTGTCTTCTAACTGTAAAAAGTTAAGACGGACTAATCAAATTCATCTATTGCATTTGAATTAAATAGGAGAAAGAATTTGTTTTAGGAGAGAGAATGCAATAAATGAATTTGATTGGTTTGTCTTAACTTTTTAAACTTATGAGATACTATATATATATATAAACATGAGAGAGAAAGGGCAACACTAGGAGAGAATATTAAAATAGTTGTTCTTTATATTAATAATGAGAGAGAAAAATAAATACATTAAAGAAGAGAGAAGAAATAATACATTTAATTAAGTTGTTTAAATGTTATTGAAGTTAATAATATGAGTGCATCATGACCATCCAACTCATCATAATCCAAAGGTCAATAAATTATATAAGAAATTATTTAAATTTTAGGAGCTACCAATCCCACACACACACACAGAGACACAAATATATATAGTGCAACAATTTGATTTAATTATATGTAAGAGGTGTTGCAAGAGTAATATTATTTTAATCGTACTTCATTTGTAGATGAAAATCCAAGAATGAGGACTAAAGGAATAGAAATGCATAGCATGTATATTATATTACACATAAATATTCTTCAAAACAATTTATTGAGGAAATTCGATACACGGTTCCCACCAAATCATAGCATCCGTTGAGGTATACAGAGCACTACAGTTGCTTTCTAGATCACACATAATATATTCACATTTTCATTTTGTCTTGTATGCCTGCCATGTCAAATTTTCAACATTAATTTTAATCTCTAGTACTAGTTCAATGTTAAAAATGGTACTTGCTCCTTTCAAAAAAAGAAAAAGGTACTTGCTGTTATTGATATTTAATAAAATTTGATCTTCAAATATTTCCAAATTTGACATTTCATTTGTTGTCTTGAACATATGCAGCACATTATCGAACACGTTACAGTTTTAATGACCACATGATAGAGAAAACCAGTGAGAAAAACATAAATTAGTAAGGATGAAGTATTCAAATTATCTCAAATTGCAGAAAACAAATTATAATTAATCATGACAAGAGAATGTAGAAGGGATAGATGTTACTGTTCAGCTTCTAGTCATAGGCCACCTCTGAAGTTTAGCTATATACAATACCATTGCAATGTAAAGTTCATCTTTGGCATGGTTTAGAGACTGGAAATATGCATGTCTCCATGATTTGTTTAAACATAACAAACCAACAATTTCCCAAAATCCTACGATGAATCCAAGCACCAAGCAAACATAGAATTCTAGAGTTACGATCACATCATCATCACTTTTGTTGTGTGTGATGACGGCTGGCACTTCATTCTTCGAACACTTGTTTGGAAGTGGAGGTCCACAAAGGTTAGGATTTCCTATATATGAAGGAGCATCAAAACTCTGAAGCTTAGTGTTGATAGGAATTTTTCCTGACAAGTTGTTGTTTGACAAGTCCAATATGCCAAGAAAACTCAACCAAGAAAAGCTAGAAGGAATTTCAATAATTAGCTTATTATTTGACAAGTCAAGTGAATTAAGCAAAGTTAAGTTACCGATTCTTTTAGTGAGTGATCCAGTTAAAGTATTTCTTGATAGATTCAAGGATCTTAATCCCTCAAGGCTTGTAATTTCAACAGGAATTTCTCCAGAAAGCTTATTGCTTGAAAGATCAATGCACTTTAGGTATCCCAAATTTTCTTTGTATTCTCGATCCATTCCTTTCCACTTTATTATTGCTTTGTTCTCATAGCTGGTTGAATAAGGAAAATAATTAGAACTATAATAATGGATATATGAGATCTCGATGGTGGATTTTGAACTCGATCTTTGAACCATTGCAGTTAAGTTGTTGAGACACTTTGGAATTGTCCTTGAGATATTGTTAAGAGAGAAATCCATAACTTGGAGATGTGATAGTTTACAGAGCTGTAGCGGTATGCTTCCGTTGAATTGATTGGATCGTAAAGCAAGAACGATCAAATATGGTAAACTATCTCCTATCCATACTGGAATTGTCCCAGAAAATTTGTTGTGTCCAACGTCAAAAATCTCAAGGTCATTGCACATATTAAATGATGGAGGCAGTTCCCCGATAAAGTAGTTATTGCGCAATTTTAACATCTTAAGTAAGCATTGTGGGCCCTTCAAGTTCGAAAATCTTGCAGAAAAGTTATTGTTTGCCAAATCTAGGACAACCAATTTTTCAATGGGCCATGAACAATCTGGCAACTCTCCTGACAGTAGGTTATTTGAGAGATCAAGATACTTGAAACTTTTCCCATTGAATGAACACAAGAAAGAAATTGACCCTGAAAACTTATTTTGAGAGAGATTTAATGATGTTACATTGGAAGGAATCGAGGGAATTGGACCTTTAAAATTGTTGGAACTAAGATATAATCCAGGATAATTAATAAACTTCAATGACAAATCTGGCAAAATGCCTTTGATATTGTTATAGGAGAGATTTAAAAAACGTAGGTTAGGAGAGAGTTCCCAAAATTGAGTGGGAATTGTGTCCGAAATGCTGGTATTTGAGATATCAAGATTTGAAAAATTCTTTTGAGTTAAGAGCCATTTTGGGAAATGAGGCCCAAGTTTGCAAGCTCGTAATCCAATGGTTTGAAGTTGAAAAGGAGGAACCCAACCAAAGGTAAGGTTGAAAGTCAATAAGTTGGAAGATAGATGCAAATATTTTAGTTGAGGGAGATTTGACATGTGGGCTTCCGTGATTGTAACTTCCAAAGAATTTGAGGAGATATCTAGAATCTCAAGCGTGTAAAGTTGTCCAATACTTCTAAGAGTGATGTCATTTAATTGGTTATTGCTGATAATTAGTTCTTTCAAAGAGATAAATTCAGAAAAATCTGGCAATGAACCACCAAGCATGTTCCAATCTAATGACAAACTTTCTAGTGAGTGTTTGGTGCAATCAGACAAGTTGAAGAGAAGGTCTGAAAGCTGTACAGTGAGATTATTTGAAGATAGATATAATGTTTTTAAATTACAAGTGTTTGTAAAGGCTTTTGGGCTGATACCCTCAATTTGATTGCCATAGAGGTCAAGCCGTTGAAGAGAGGTCATGTTTGAGGAAGCATAGTTGGAAATAGATGCATGTAACTTGTTGGAAGACAGGCCAAGATATTGAAGAGCTGTCATGCTTGAGAAAGCAGATTCAGGAATAGGACCTTGTAGCTTGTTGGAAGAGAGGTCAAGATCAACGAGGCTGCTACTGAAGTTGGACAACCAAAGGTATATTGAATTAGATAGACCATTCCCATAGAGACTGAGAAGAGAAAGAGATTTAGAAGAATTAACAAAGGAAATAGATGACGAAGAAGTGGGTGTTGGAAGATCGCAGGTGACTAGCTGCACTTCTGTTAAAGAAGGTAGTTCACTAATAACTTGCAGCCAATCCACTGCTTGTGAAAGATTAACAACATCTAGATAAAGGTGTCTTAAAAAGGAGAGATGGGAAAGCCACTCAAGTTTGCCAGCATACATACCATAATTTCTGCTGAGATCAAGAGATTGTAATCTTGATAGATTCCCAAGTTGATAAGGAACTCGACCACCAAAACCAGAGTAGGAGAGATCAAGGTGCCGCAATTTGTTAAGAGAGCCAATGAATTCAGGGATTGCTTGTCCTCCAAAATCATTCAAACCCAAATCCAAGTAATTCAATTGCTGCAATTCAAGCATGGAAGAACTGAGGTTACCTGTCACCCGTGCTTTTTGAAGATCGAGCTTGACCACATGACCCGTCCGGTTGCTACAGAAGACACCTTGCCATTTGCAGTAGTCTTTTTTGTCATCTTCTGGGCCCCATGAAGAAAGAAAGCCATGTTTATCTACAAGGCTTTGTTTGATCATCAAGAGAGCATGTCATTCTCTCTCAATGCATTTTATAATGTGATCATCTTCCACTCCTGAATTGAATCCAGAGAAAGCTTTTGTAGAGAGGAATGAAAATAAAACTATGAGCATGAAAAGAAGGTGAGATGGCCTTCCAGAACTCATAATTGTAATCATATTCACAATTGAAGAGCACAACTCTTTTAATATTTGCAGTATTGTTTGATGTATGTTTGAGCTCAACCCACGCATATATATATATAGATCATGTGTCTGCTAGCTTCAAGGACTTTTAATATATATATTTTTTCTCGTATAAGATAAATGAATAGATGTCAATAAGTGGATGTGGGCGAGAGAGAGTGATCAAACTTGCAAAGCAAAGACACATGTTTGCCATGCAAAGCAAGTCAAACTTGCTAAAGAGACAAAATAATGAGATAGGCATGAAAGACAGAGAGAAGGCCGAGAAACAGAGATGAGAGAGTGAAATATGGCATGTGGTTAGCATGAAACCAAAAGCAAAAGACACTAAGAAAGAGACAAGAAAATGAATTGGAGATGAGAACGAATAGAATAAGAGAGTGAGTGTGATACAGATACATATATATATTTATTTATTTATATTGAAAAGTTTTTTTTAAAAGAAGTGAGTTGTAGCATTGAAAATGAGAGAAGATAAAAAATGGTTGTAGACAATTGAAAGAGAGAGTGAGGATAATTAGAAGCATGCATACAGACTTGAAACCAAACAAGCAGAAATTGGAAGAAAACAGCGAGGGTGAAGATAATTTTCCACTACACTTTTCTTTTTCTTTAGTGAAGATAACTTTTCACTTTCTCAATTTCACAAGGGAAATATTGTTATGGTGTTCAAAAGCATCTTGAACTATTCAAATCAAGTATGTTTTATTGACCATCCATAAAAATAATTATATCAAAATTTTTTATATTAATTGAATTTTATTAAGATTCTCAATAATGTAAAAATGAAAAGTTATATTCACTGAAGAAAAAGAAAAGTACCGTGGAAAGTTGAGAGTGAAGGTCAATCAAATTATTTTATTTTAATTATATAGCTACGCATGTGTGTGATCGATAAAAATAATTATATCAAAATTTTCTTAAAATTTATTGAATTTTATTAAGGTTCTTACTAATATTAATGTAACACGAATATATTAATGTCTAAACTAACTAAAATAACATTGCCTCTGCTAAGGTATGCTGTTGACCATACATATGTGAAGTTTTTCCGCAATAATAACTTTGATCAATTATTCAAGAAAGTAAAGTTTTTCCACAATTACTATCAAGAAAATTACTCTATTCTATGTGAAGTTCACTTTAATATGATTGGAAAATAGATAGATTCTGACAAGGATCTAAGGAAAACTATTTTTTTCCCAAATAATCATGTCAACTATAATCTATTATTTTCTAAGACAATATTGCACACAATGTTTGAGGTATAACTATAATGTAAGAATTAAAATATGTGTTACAAACAATTTTTAAAGTGGTGATGTCTTCTTCATGAATTACCAAAATTTAATTGCAATACTAAAATTATTTTCATATAAGAAATTATAATTTAACCATTATACTTAAAATAATGTAATTGTTTTGACAGTATAGTTAGTCTAAAGTTTTTTAATGACTAAAAGCATGTGTTTGGAAAACTTTTTATCTT
The DNA here is from genome assembly GCA_019925255.1 of Litchi chinensis. Taxonomy (NCBI): domain Eukaryota; kingdom Viridiplantae; phylum Streptophyta; class Magnoliopsida; order Sapindales; family Sapindaceae; genus Litchi; species Litchi chinensis. The sequence continues at coordinate 22,361,195 of CM034464.1, forward strand.
GAATTATTTTGAATTTGTGGAAATCCAAAAACTGTTAAACATAGCAAGTTAGAAAGAAAATATCTAATGGAATCTTATTGACATGAAATCCAAATTAAAAATTTATGAAAGAGATTTTCCACATAGTTTTTTATAAACTAAATAAAATCTAAATACCAATACAAATGCAAATAAATATATGCTCAATACTAAATCAACAAGGGATATGTAACATGTGATTGATATTATTTTTTCCAAGAAATGTAAATCTTTATTTGTTGTTTGTAATGGAGTTGTATTGACCATTTTTACAAGGATCACAACCGTAAACTCTTTTTCTTGTGCTTGTACGACGAGGCTAATTTCAATTAATGTTATTGACTAACTTTGGTATGTCCTATTGGAGTACTTTGTGGGTAAGAATAAGTTTTCTTAGTCAATTTGATGCAATTAGAGGTCGTTTGCTCTTTTTCTGAAAACTGAATAGTGTCATTCAAGACTGAAAGCTTAATAGTAACTGAAATCTGAAATCTGAATAACATGTTTTTTTTTTTTTTTTATCTCTGAATATGTTATAAACTTGTTTATTTTTTAAATCTAAAATTATCTGAAAACTAGTAAGTTGACATTTATATATTTTTTACTATTTGTTGTTATATAATTTTAATTAATTTAATACAAACATTTGAAAATAAATAATTTAATAAATTCTATTAATAATATTTTATTCATAATTAAAGTATGATTAAAAAATATAATAGTATTAGTCATATTTATATTTAAATATATTAATATATTTAAGAAAATGAATGTTTAAATTATAAATTAAAATATATTAGTTCAATTCTAAGACAATTTGAGATAAGATATATTTAAGTTTTACTTTTCAAATATATTTTTCATAAGTATCAAAAAAAAAAAAAGAAAAGAAAATTTAAGTAATATAAAATTAGAATAAATTTGAAATTATGTTATTTTGAAAAGAATAGATTTATAATAAAAATTTCAAAATGTGATTAAAAGATTTGCAATTAAATGAAAAGTTAAAATTCTTACTTAATTTTTTCAATTGTTTTTTAGTAGTTTTAAGTGATTTAACCACTTAAAAAAATAAACGAAAACAATTTAATGAATGCAATTCAATACTATTAAATCTTTAGTGGAAAAAACAAACGATCCATTAGTATTATAAGAATAAGTCTTCTTGCAGAGATAGTCTTCTTAGTCAATTTTGTGGGCACTAGCATGTTGATTGTTTGTAAGCGTTATAGATCCCAAAAGGATAACAGAATTCACTCACTCAGCTTCATGATCTTGCTGCTACTGGGATGATTTCGATGTCTATTAATCTTCCCAGAACAACTTTCAATCATGCCCTGAAAGCAAGCAAAGTTATTTCAAAGAAGCTTACACACCTGTAATGGACTCCATGGCCAAAGAGCATATTTAGAAAGAATGGTCTTCGTGTAAGTGAAAGTTTCTTTATAAGTACACAGTGGCTTTGGTATGTTGATTGATTTCTAGCATCAAAGATCCCAAAAAGGTAACAGAACTCACTCAGCCTTATGATCTTGCTGTTGCTGTCATGATTTCGGTGCCTTCCCAGAACAATTTTTCAATCTTGCCCTGAAGCAAGCCAAGTTATTTCAAAGAACATCACAACCATCATGACTAAGCCAAAATGAAGCTAGACGAGTTTCAAAATTCAGGAAAATTGGACTTGATGACCAACATGATTCTTGATAGAATAACTCAGATTTAAATTGCTGATAAAATTCAAGGCTTCTTCGTTGCCAGCCACCACACAAGCTATGAGTAGCCCCATGTATACCACAGTGTTTTCAAAGGAAGCCCGCATTTCATTCATGATATATTTAAAAAAAAAAGATAGCAGATTCGATGTAGATGACATTATAATTTCAAATATGATCTAATTAGAGAGTTGTTCTGATATCGAACAGGTTAAGATCTTAAAATCAAAAGAAGAAAGCGGGTCATTGAATTGGGAAGATGTGCAGAAGATGAAGTACACACGGTGTGTAGCATGTGAAGTTATGAGACTAGTACCACCTGCTCTTGGAGCCTTTAAAGCAGTCATAATTGACTTCACCTATGTAGTTTATACAATTCCAAAACGATTGAAAGTACTATAATCACTCAGAATCTATTCAAGGTTTTTTTGCCAGTCAAAAAATTACGTGCTCACTGCTTTCTAATCACTTTTTGAGCAGACATTTTGGACTCCACATTCAACATGTAAGAATCCGAAATATTTTCCAATACCAGAAACATTTGATCCTTCAAGATTTGAAGGAAATTGGCCGGCACCCTTCACTTTTGTACATTTGAAGGAGGGCCTCAAGTGTGTCTCAGAAAAGAATATGCTTGATTAGAGATGATTTCATACATAATCTGGTCACGAAATTTAAGTAGAAGATAGCAGTTCCAATTAATACATTGTACCACCAGCTCTGGGGAAAGGCATTCCTATCCTTAGAGCCTGTTGATATTGGAAACAAATATATTTGTGCTATTCCGGAAAAACAGTTAGTAGGCTTCTACCGGCTGCTTGTCTGCATTATTTGCACTACTATTTTCTATCCATAACAACAAAACATTATGCCATGGAACATAAAAAAATAATTAAAAAAGTAAAAGAAAAAAAGACAATCTACAATGACTATAAGAGTTTTTTCAACAGAAAATCTGACCTTCAATGTAGGTTGTCACTTGTCACTTGATGGAAGAAAGTTTTTAAAATGGTAGTTCATTTATGATGAAGGCATGAATAAGGCTCTGTGCAGCACAAGTTTGATCTGGTGTTCCTGAAACTACAACTAAACCTTTGGTAGCCCTAGGTTTTGCATCATGAACAACTACATTTGTACACCTGAGAGCTGGCCCAGATTACTGTTATTTTCTCCATAAACATTAGGCAGGTAGATATAGGGAATCACAATTCAACGGCATGATTTCCACTGCTTGGAAGAAAATAACCAAGAATCATAATCATACTATACTTGTGATGATTTTCAGTCTTTATAAGTGAAGGTTACTTTTTGAGCTTACCTAAGGCAGTTGGCTTCTCAAAATTCAAACATGTGCAGATGTTCCTTGCTCAATAGAATTGGACAGTCATGGTGAAGTTAAAAGATGTAAAGCATTCTGCATTTTATAATGAAGTTTTTTATTGTTTCTGGAGCAACTTTTATGTATTGAAAGATTGCATAAGTATCTACCCTTTGTTTATATACTGTTAGCTGCCTGAAATAAACTCATAATATAATGATCATGATGACAATCGTAACTTCTTTGTTAAAAAATCGAACAATAGACACACTCAAGTAGGTTAAAACTAATTCATGAAGTTCCCACCATATGCATACTTTTGGCATTACAGCACCAACCTGAGATGTCCAAGATCTTGGAGATGGTGGCCTATTATAAATATGACAATATCCATATCTTTCACTGCCATATGGATGGGGAACTCGATCCAAATTAGCACCCATGTGATCCATACCATATGAAAATGCTGGCTGGTGATCAAGAGGCTGGGGTGGAACACAGTCAATATTGTGAAAAGGTGCAGCTGGAGAAGGATATGAACCAGGACAGAGTGGGTTATGTCTTGGCCTGAATGGAGGGAGAGGCATTTCTGGATAAGGAGGCACGTATTGTGGGCCACTGTTTCGAAAGGGTGGCCTCATTGGAGATATTGTGTCCCTTAGTCTGTCTGTTATGCGTAATAAAGCGTCATGTACACAATGTCAACTGCCAATAACCTGCATGAAATTGTCAGTTTTTAACATCCTTATACGGCTGATGATTTACTGAAAACAGTTCAAAAACTCACAACCACTTAAAAGACAAGGCTCTTTTTTTCAATCTCGTTATTGACCCAAAAATAGCAAATGCTAGAAAGGAACATCACTGACAACAGGAGAAAGAACAGGCCAAGCAAGGTCAGATTATCATCATAAGTCACAATAGTATTAATGTCATATCCAAAATGTGGAAGAGACTAGCAAATCTTTTCTTTCTAGTATTTACCCAAAATCAAAATCATTTAATCAAGTCCTAGATAGTAGATACCAAACCAGACTAGAAAAAGTATGGTGTAGGCTGAGAGAGATGCAACAAATCAGATTCACAACAACACAACCATAAATCAAATCAGGTAGATCGAAATCACTGGTACGACGATTGGTAACAGTGAGAGGGAGAGGAGCTAGAACTTCTTAAGGAATTGTATAAGAGAGAAATGTGAGAGAGAGACAGAGATAAGTAATGAAAAAAAATTGAGGGATGAGAGATGTGGAGTAAGGAAGGGTAGAGGGAATGCCTGAAGAGAGGCCTGCATAAGTGAGAGAGAGAGAGAGAGAGAGAGAGAGAGTTGCTGAGACAAGAGATGGTCAAGAGACTGGGTAGAGGGAGCGGCTGAGAATGAAAAAGTATAGAGGCTAACCTTAGTTTATATACCAGTTTCTGGTTTGATTCTTGGGTTGGGAGATCCAACCTAAAACCAAAACAAAAACTTTGGTTCTTTACTTTAGAAACCAAATCATATATGTAATATCCATTTCGTTCGGGCCAGTTAACTTACGAGGGTAGCAATACAAAATAGAAGGGCAGGTAACCTAGAGTCTGGAATTCATTATATGTCAATCAAACCAATTTTCCAAACATCTCAAGTCACAAGTAATGCTCAAATGACTACTACATTTCCAAAAGATCTATAAAACTGTATTTTGCAATAGGTAAGCTCCAATGACAAATTGGTAGGACCAAGCGAGAAAATTAATAAGAGTGACAAAACATACAAGAAATTTGGTCCAACTACCTATGTCCTTTGGCAAACACACTAAAAGTTAATAAACAAAATGAAGCTTGACAAATTTCTTTGCAAATAGCTCTCCATGAGTTGAGAAAGATTACTTAATTTTCCAACAAATTTCTTCTAGTTTCTTTGCCCATGGGTCTAGGTCATAGGACTGAATGATATAAATTTCTTGTGTACTGTATGTTACTTACTATTTTCTCAGTTGTTCCCCATCACGATTTATCACTATATCACTCTTTTCACTACAATAACAAAGTGCTTTTTTAGTATCATTGCATGGATCTCCACGGGATTGAGAGACATTAGTGAGATTTCATAAACTTCATTTCCAACAAATTTCTTATAGTCTCTTTGCCCGTGGATCTAGGTCATACGGTTGAACCATATAACTTTTATGTATATCAATCCTTTAAATATCAATGATTCTTCACTCTACTGACACAGAACTCCTCCTCTGACCCACCCTAAAAATTCAAAAACCAGCCTGTCAGAGCAATGGCAACTTTTTGTTCTAACTCATCAATGACTGAACCAATAAACAGATTTGCACCAAGGGTGAAACAAATGAAAAGTCTAACATAGAAACAGACAGTGCAAACATTGAACGATTCATAAAAGCACAATCAATATTTTGACTGGGCATAAGTTTCAGTAATCAAAACATATTATACCAAACAACAAATTGAGTGCACTAATAACCAAACACAAAATGCTCACAAACAACCAATCAAGCAAGACTTTTCAGCTCTCCACGAAGTACATACATACATACATACATATATATATATATATATATGTAAGAATTTCGAAAATCACCAAAGAATTGAATTGGACCTGAAAGAGTTGATTATCATTATCATCGGGAGGAAATGCAAAGGGAGGTGCATCATCTCCAGACAAAACCCTAATCCGAAACCCACCACCAGGACCACCAGCAGCAGCAGCAGTCTCCCTTCCCATCTTCTCCACCAAAACACTACCCACCACCATCCTGCACCCCACTTCACCATCCTCCTCTCCCTCCCCTACTTCTCCCCTCACTGTCTTCTCGTACACTCTCACCACCGCCCTCTGCTCTGCCATCCATGACTCCTCCTCCTCCCGCTTCCCTTCCACGGAGGATATAGTGGGGTCCACGTTTATCACTATCACCCCCCTCTTCGCTTGATGAGTCGTTGAGGACACGGAGTCTGGCACCGGCCTCCAACTCCAGCTGACGGAGGCTGGACTCCGACACGCCGACTGCGGCAGAGGCCTAGCAGAGGAGCCGGAACTGACGGGGTTCCATTCTGCTTTCACTTGGCTTCACTTGCAGTGTAAATTCACAAAAGAAGGCCTTTTGTAAGTAGTAGGGTAAATTTCATTTTCTCTTTTTTACTTTCTGAAGTAGGCTTCGAGAAATTATCATTTTTGTAACTATTTCTTGCTAGCTGTTTCATGAATCCTTAAAGTTTTTAAAATGCCTCGGATTAGCCGCTAATGTTAGTTTGAAGTCAATCAAACCTTAAGTTGAAGAAGAGCGACAGGGGCACTTTTGACATTTCAATATCGACATCTCATTATGTACAGTCGGTTTGGTTCCACAAAGAAAGTGGAAGTGATCGTTAAAATGGATTTGGGCTATTTTGATACGTTTTACTTGTGAAATTTATGAGAACAAGTAATATATATTCATTTGTGGTTAACTATATGAGAGTGTATGGGGTTTTGCACGACACCATTGGGAACGGATTATTATATATTTATTTGGGATTTTGATATATGTTCATTTTTGTTGCTATTGTGTTTTTTCAACTCTGTCTTGCTAGCTGTTTCATGAATCCTTCGAAGTTCTAAAATGCATCTAATTAAACCCTAATGTTAGGTTGAAGTCAATCAAATGTGAAGTTTACCAAGAGCGACAGGGGTACGTTTGATATTTCAATATTGACATCAGGATTATACCACATGTATGATCAAGATTTTTTCAAAAAAAATAAATAAATTTAAAGAAAAAATCTGAGCTAAAATAAAATTAATGTTTGTGTTTTTTTTTTTCAATTTTTTTGGCATTGAAAATCCGACTTTTCTTTTCTTTTCTTTTCTTTTTTGGGTTTTGAAATGGACTGGTTATTAAGCATGAAGGAGTTTTTTTTTTTTTTTTTAAGAAAATTTTCATTTTACTTATTTTCTATAGTTTGGAGAGATTAGGGTTTTTAAAAAATTATTTGAAAGTTACATTTGGTTCTAAAGTAATGAATGTTTTGAGGGTTTATAATGTGGGTTTTGCATGGTAATCAAAGTTCATTATGTGAGTCGTTTTGGTTCCATAAAGAAATTGGAAGTGATTGTTAAAATGGGTTTGGACTATTTTGATATGCTTTACTTTGAAATTTATGAGAACAAATAATCTATTATTGCTTTGTGGTTAATCGTACGAGGGTGTATGGGGGTTTTGCATGGCACTCTTGGAATGGATTACTATATATTTATTTGGGATTTTGATATTTGTTTTTTGTTGTTGCTGTTGTGTTTGTGTTGGTCGGTATTGATTTTGCTTGTGCATGTTTTGGTTGATCCACGTTTGTTTCATGCATGTTTTACTTATTTTAGGGTTGTTTTTCTGTGTTTTTATTACTGAAGTTGTACTGATATTTGTTGTTTTTCTATTGGTTTGTTTAATTTAGTGTTGTTTAGTATAGTTTTAGCATGGGTGGTTTGGCTAATTTAATTGGTTATAATTTAATTAGTACACTGTTATTCTGTATTTTTTATATGTTTATAGATATAATGCTTCATTTTAATGTCTGGGCTAAGACTGGTGATAATATTTTAGACCTAAAAGTCCTACAACTTTGGGATTTTAGAGTCATAAGCGTCATTGATGATGCCAAGAAGGAATGGATAGAAGAGCCAATAAAATCGTGGCAAAAGTGGGAGTTGTCGATCATATTCCCATGGAATGGCAATCAACAAGTATTGGAAACAGATGAAAAACTAATGCTAGTGTTTGAAGAGTTTAATCGGAAGAAATATACAGACATTGAATTCGAGGTCAGACTGGTTCCTATTTCTGTTGAGATTCCTGAGCCACCCGTATTCACTCTAAACTGAAGGGAAGACAACTCTCCAAAAGTTATTTCTCAATCAAAAACAGAAAGACCAACAACTTATCCTAATACAAAAGATGTCTCTGAGGCAAAAATACTAACTATAGAAATATTTCAAACAGACAATAAATCAAATTAAGAAACATTTAACATAGTTTCGCAATCCTCGTGGGGAAAGATACTCTACTCATCATTTTATTACTTATGGACCATGTATATTTGTACGTGTTTTTAGTGTGATTTTATGCACTAGAAAATTGTCATTCCTATCCTACTCCACCGCCACCTCTACAAGCCCCCATAAGCTGGCTCCTCGCTCCGCCATATTCCTCTTCTCTGTGCTTAGCTTACATTTTCTTTTGGTAGTCACGGTATTTTCATACTACTTCATCACAAACAACACCAATTGTTTGATACCAAAATTGGTCGCACCAACACCAACAATAGATACAAGGAATTATAAAGGGGATACAATCTAATGAATTGGAAAATTCAACGTGGATCCTCTTTGATACCTAAATCTCCTTAGTAAAAGGGATCCTTCTCCCTAAGTGGTCTGTCCTTTCCCTTGGCTACCTGCAAAATAGAGAAAAAGAGTTTAGGGGTCGTCATTGTTCCATTAGCAAAAACCTTCCGATACTCAAGTCAATGGGATTCTTGAGGGAAAGCCCCTTTATAATAGGACTAAAGGGTAGAATATTGATGGGAAAATGAATAAACCCAGACTATTCTAATGAACAAGGCCTAAGAACAACATCTAATGCTTGTGAGAGGTTTTCAAAAGGGAGTTCCCTTACACACACACACACACACTTAGGTAAGAGAAGTTGACTTACCTTCCTTTGAACAATGAATTCCTTTATATACTTCCTTCCTATCTTATAGGGTTTCCCTCTCTTTCCTTTGTTGATGAATTCTTTTCCTCATCTCTCTTTTTGGGTTCCTTTCTTTTCCATCTCTGTATCCTATCATCTGGCCCTCCATTGTCCTATCATCTTTATCATTTCCTTGTCTCATGTTTTTTGCTTAGCTGACTTAAGTGCAGAAGACATGTAACTCCTTTTCATTCGTTCTTCTAGTCGTAAGCCTATGTGATGCACTGCTGACCCTTTGTTTTTCCTCTTATAACCTGGCACCTACAGCTTTTATGACATCTCAGCTTTATGCTTAATGCTAGGCCTGGCTCCCTTACACTTCTGATAAGATAAGGGGATTTGTGCACAAAAGGAACATTATTTGAATCCCCAGACCTGTTTTCCCTTTGATTCCTTTTCTTGCCTCTTAGCATGGGAAATCTTGTCATTTCCATGTCCCCTTTGTTGGGCAATTTGACCTTGGGTCATGACTTACTTTCGGATTTGCCCTTGGGATTCAATTTTGTTTTCAATTTGATTTTAGGAAGCTAATTTTCTCTTAAAAAAACCAGCTAACAAAGAGTTGTATAAATTAAATTAAGTGAAAATTATCAAAAATACCCATCTAAAAAGGGTCAATTTTGTTTTTATCCACTATTTAAAAAAAAAAAATTTTAGCCCCTCAAACAAATTAATTTCATTATATACCTAAATTACCCATAATACTCTTACACATTTTTACCCTCAACTGTTAAAATTTTATAAAAAAACCGAAATGAAAAATTACGAAATAGCCCCTGTATATATGTATTGTTGAAAAATCGATGTAAAACACTTCCATCATCGAGCAAAAAGTATTCTCATCAGTTTTTCTGAGACTCGAACCCGATCGCGACCCAACAAGGTAGATCCACTTTTTGCGGCCATTCACTTGACGTTTTTGACCTTCTTAGAGGATATTCTATTGTCGACAAACTTCCACATCTCGCGAAGGTATAGTTTCCATTTGAATGGTTGTAGTTTTTTATTTTGATTTGCGATTTTGAGATGTTTCTTGTGTTATAGATGTTGGGTTATAATTATTAGGTTTAGAATAGGTTAGATTTGATTGTGTTTAGTAAGATTTGGGTTGAAAATGGTCGATTCTGACGATAGCAGCGTCGTTTGCAGCGGTTCGATTTTTAGATCAATTTTTCATTTTGATTTTTAGTTCGGTTTTTCATGATTGTTTTCCTTAAAAGTGAATAATCGAAGTGAAAAACCGATTATGAAAAACCGAAATGAAAAATCAATCTGAATAACTGAAGGGAAATATTGATCCATTACATTTACTGATTTTTTAGATACTGTAAAAAACTGATTCGGTTTTCAACATTTCTACTAATCTTTTTTGCCGTTTTTATTTCCCACAGATGGATTTCAACTATAAATATAGTTCACAAATAATTGACACGCATATGAGTGGGAATATACACATCGATTAGAGGTTACTTAATAAAATAATTGCCGTTCTTACTAGAAAAAATCTACATGATCAGTTCATAGAAGAATGCCTCTTCGGATATATTTTGAAGATTACCAAGAATACAACTGCTGCCTCCATGATATTATGGGTTCTTACTAGAAAGGTGGAGGTCACTGGTGGATATCGTGATGAGATGTAGTTTGAAATCGGGAGGAAAACGTATAGGTTTGGAAAACAGGAGTTTTTGTTGGTGACAGGAATTCTTTTTGGAGGCATCAACTGTGAAATCTTCAATACATTGTCAAATGACCAAAACAATCTTCTAAGACGAATGTTTAATGGAGTCTTGTCGAATGTGAGTGAGTTAGCCACGTTTCTTGAGGTAAGAAGCCATATAAGTCACCAAGACCGTGCAGGCTAAGATCCAATAAATGATGAAGATCTTTTGAAGTTAGCAAATATAGGGATCGCTTTCCATCTCTTCATAGAGTAGGATGATAGCGCCACCATTTGTACATTTATGTAGGTCATAATTGAGAATACAGAGACGTGGAACTCATTCTCTTAAAACACATTATGTTATAATGTCCTGTTGTACTGTCTCGATATGGCAATTAAAGAAAAGTGGATCAGAAAACCACCGAGAACCATTTATATTTATGACTATGTCTTGGCGTTTCAAGTATAACTAATACCTTCAATATTTATTGCTTCCTTCTATTACAGTTAATGTACAGGGTTATGTATATGTTTTTAGTTTAATCAATTTTGTATTATATATTATATGGCCATTACTAACTATATATATGTTTTTAGTTTAATCATTTTTGCATTATAGTGGTGGTTAGTAGAGTTATTCCCAGTGTTAAGAGAGAAGATATCAAAAAGTAACCCGTATTTGCAAAATGATCTGTTAAGATGTAAGAGACGATCACTCAAGAGAACACCGACAAAAATAAAAAGTCTTGATGATTTCCCCCCTGTAAGTGGCAAATATAACCTAAATTAGTCTCAATTATTTATTTGTTATAACTATTGTTATTTATATTAAATATATCATTGTAGTATAACTATATATATTTATATAATGCAGATAGTTGACATTACGAGCCTACTGACATCGAAAGGAACATGATTATTGGAAATTTTTTAATCCGAATCATATGATTCATGAAGATGTACATAAAGTTGGTAGTAGAGGAAGTGAGAGTGATGATGATGATGACGATGATGATGATGATGATGACAACGATGATTTCGATGATGGTGTAGGGGGTGATGATGTGATAAACCCCGATCCTAGTTTCCTTGGAGAATTCATTTCCGATAATCAGATAGAGAATAAAGAGTCCAGAAATAGTGCAAGGGACCTGGTTAGAATTCGATTATATTTATAAGACCCTGAGTGTCGTGTCAGGAAGAAATGAGAATTTTCGGTGAATAATGTTTGGATCCAGAACAAATAGTGATTTTTTCGAAAAAGATCTGAAATTAGTGTTTAAGACCGAATTTGGACCCGGTTATATTGTCCAAGGTCATAAATTGAGATTCGGTGGGAAACGGAAGTTTTTGGTGAATAATATTTTCGGACGGAAATTTTTAGATGAATAGTAAAATTTTCAGAAATTGACCTTAACGGTCAAAAAGGTCCGAAAATAGTAGAAGAGTATAGAGAAGCAGAAACGGGTCAAAAAGAAGACATTTGAGTCAGTTTTAAGCAATCCGAAGAAAATTACGATATTGTCCTTTTGAGAGATTAATGAGTTTTAATGAGTTTAAACCCAATTGAATTTTTTTCGAAGCATGAGATTGATAGATAAGACACCCAATTAAAGTATTTCATAGTCAATTTGAAGATTAGATGATCATAGAATATTTTCAGAATATTTTCCGATTAAAGTGAAATTAGATTATAAAAATGGCAAAATGGACATTTTAAGTTAAGTATGTATGGATCACGTGTGAGCATAATATGCAGAAGTTTCAAGGAGTGTAACCCAAATAAATGAGAATGGGTTAAAGAGAATAGACATAAAAATCGAGTATTAAAGCTATAGATACGTATAAAAAGTTATCGGTTTATTCGACAGGATTTCGATTAGGAACATTTTTTTTTTTATCAAGTATATATGAGAGGTATTAGGCTGAAATTGAAGCTTATAAAGTTAAATTGGTCATAAGATATGTGTAGAATATTTATGGAATATTTTTCGAAATAATTAGATATTGAAAGTTTTATTGAAATGAGAATTCGAAATCGATTTAGCTCTCACCCAGATTTATTATTTTATGGTATTAGAAATCTTCGAATTGAGTTACGGTCGAATAGTATGCCTCTAGTAGTGTTATCTGAAGTTTATTATATTTTCGTATCGCAAGTCGGATGTCGTTTGGTGAACCCCGATAAGATTACAAAGTGATTAGGAATTAATTATATGTTAATCAAGCGATGTGAGCTCACGGAATAAAGTAAATGATATTTTAAATCAACCAATAAGAAAAGAGATAAGTGAGTTGAAAAGTAATGGCTATGGAAGTGCCATAGGTCATCTAGTGAATGGTTGAATAGATAAATGGATGAGAAAATGACAAGTGAACCAATAGAATAAAAAATTATAAAGTTTTGGACACTAGTAAGATTATTATAAGTTTGAGGTGATTAAATGAAATTTTCTTGAGGAACTTGATTGTAATTGAGCAATAATATATATAAAAGTTGATTTTGTCTCATTTGTGACAAATTGGATCGTGAAAAGAAAGAGAAAAGAAGAGAGAGGCGGTGAGAAGCCGAGAGTGACGCCGAACCCGCGCAAGAAAAAGAGGGGGAGAAAAGAAGGAGATCCGGTTGGAATTTTGACACGGTTTCTTCACGAAAAGTGTTCCTTATCACCTCCTCTAACTAACCTAACAAATTTGAAGCGAAAAGATCGCCTATTTGGTGAGTTATTTCAGTTTAAAGTTTGATGCTTTTTTGTAAAAACTCATTCTCTCTTTTGGTTCTTTTTCAAATTGGAGTTTAAGGATGATGAGAGGGAGTTGGGGAGATGATTTTGATATGATTTGTGAGTGATTTGATAGAGTAAAAATGGATGAGAGAGAGAGAGAAAGTCTTGACCAAAAATGGGTTTTTATGAGATCCAAATTCATTTTCGAATCTAAGACTTTAGATAGATATTTTAGAGATTAGAAAATAATATTATGAAGTTAGATTTCGAAAACGAAAAGTTTAGGATCGATTTCGGAGCTAAACGGACGAGTTGAATGGTGTTTTTCGAAATCCTTTCAAATGCGTTCGTTTAAGGTTCAAAACGATTTATTTAATCATGGTTGAGTGTTAGAACACTAGAGAATTGATTATTGAAGTTGTCGGATGTTCGAAACGAAAATTAATTTTTATTAGTAAGCAAAATCGAACAAATTTCGTTCGATGCATCCGACAATGAAATTGAGTATATTGAGGTATTTCTAGGAAAGAATAAGTATGATTTATGTAGAGAAAACGGATTTCAAAAACCCCGATTGAATATAAATTGAAATCCGAAAGTTTAGATGTTAAAGGGTATTAATATAATTAATGGGATTTTTATTGATTTTAAATGTTATTTGAATGAGTTAAGTGACTCTAAATGAATATTTGATATTTTAGGGTAAAAGCAGAGAGCTCCAGAGGTATACGGAGAAGAATCGGATTCTATCCGAGGATGTGTTGTGAGTGGAAATACAAGTTTTTAAAGTTTATAGTTCCTTAAAGTTTATTTAAAGTTAAAAAATTTATTATAAATAATTATTCATTTATTAATTGAATTTATATTATAATTCTAGCATAAAGATTTTAATTTATTATTTATGTATATGAGAATGTACTAGAATTAAAAATTTTAGGCTTATTGTCTTGAGATTTAGAATATTTTAGTATATTAAGAAGAAGAGATTTTAATAGCCTATGGTTTACCCTAGCCTCAGTTTAGTACCCGGCCGAATACCCTATGCGTGATACGGTAGATGAGAGGAAGTCAGTCAGTGAGATTTGAGTCTAGTCGACTCTTGTGTGAGCGAGGCTTGAGTAATCCGTATACACGTATGGGGTAGTGTAGTCGGTCCGCAGCGTGGGCCCGCTTTCGGCGACTACACATGGTAGATCCTCACTCCTAGTGGTTAGCCAGATTTTATATGCTACCACGCCAAGAGTAGATATTCCCTGGGTTACCATGTAGGCGAGCATCAGAAAAGATTTTAAGAAAAGATTTCAGAAAGTGTTTTAGAAAAGAATTTTAGAAAGCATTTTAGCTTTTAAAAACTGTTTTGGGAGAAGATTTTATATAGAAATGAGTTTTAGTTTATACAAATTATATCACTCACTGAGTTATACTTATAGTTTTCTTTAAATGTTTTTCTTAAAAAATTCTCCCACAAGCGCAAGAGCTAGTCGTCCAGCCGACGAGGTTCAATCAGATGTGCAGGTGGACGCATAGGACGACACTTACTACATATATATATATTGTTAGTTTGATCACGTATATGTTCCTGTATATAGTTGTAACTATTTTAAAGAAATGATGGATGCATTAGTTAAAACTGTTTTATTAAAGTTTTATGAAATTTAGTTTTCAGATTTTGTTTACTTGTTTGTGGTTGTGTTGTGAGAAAATAGTCGGAGGCTCTGGAAGTTGAGAAATTGAGTTTATAGAAGTGTTTTTATAAACTGTATTTGAAACTTGCAGGGTGGCATAGTTTAGAAAACAGACGGCATACTGCCGAAATTTTTATGAAAAAGCGAAAAACTTTTATCACTATCACCTTGTAAAAAAAGTTAAAATATCTAGATAGATGAGTTTCCGGTACCTTGACGGAATTTCTCCGGGCTGAGTATAGAGTTCGAGGGAATTCTTTCAGGGTGCTACGGGGTCTTTCTCGAATCTAGAGAAGGGATTCGGGAAGGGTCCCGTCATGATGATTATGGAATGGGTGATAATGAGGTAGAGGGTGGAATGGGTGATAATGAGGTAGAGGCTAATGATGAGGGGGAGCGTGACGATGATCCGAATGAAGACATTCAAAGCGTGCAATCCGAATAAGAGAATACCTTATTAGAGTTTCTGATAAAAAAGACGCATAATGTACGGAACATACATTCTGAGGCATGAATCTTCTATTTATATGATTATTCAATGAATTTCCATTGTAGTAAATGCAAAAGATGTTGACATATTGTATAGTAGTATGGAGTGTGACAAAGAGACGGAGTCTCTAAACATGATAGATGAAGTGTAATTTAAATATGTAGGTTTTATTTCTCTGGATACTTAAAAAACAGGGGAGGCTCTATCAAAATTTTTTTACAATTGTATGCACTGTGTAAAATGATATATATATATATATATATATAATTCTATTCTACAGGTGAAACGGTTGTTTCAATCTATTGTGGATTTACATAAGACAACTCATAAGAAGTTAAGTAGGATGGATAGGAGGCAAAAAGCAACTTTGAAGATTACAAGGGAGATGGATAGGAGGTTGAGATGAGCAAAGAGCATTTAAAAATTCTCAGATCTTTGGTTGGTGGGCATGATTCAGATAATGATGACGATGATGATGATGGTGGGAGCTTTGTCCGAGATGAGCACATGTATTGCCCGTCACCACCACCACTACCACAGCAGGACGAGGGGGTCCGTCAGTCACCTATCAATGTAGGCCAGTCAACCATCCATTAGAAGGAGCAGGAGGTCCTTCAATCATAGGTTGTCCACCAATCACCTTATCAGCAGAAGGAGCAAGAGGTCCTTCAGTCACAAGGTATCCACCAGTCACCACATCAGCAAGAGAAGTAAGAGGTACATCACTCTTTGGAGGACTTATGAGGTGTATCAAATTTAGAGGCTGAGCGTGATCATAACCAGGTAGACATTGTATATATATTATGTTGCAGTCTGACATATAATTGTAAATGTGTAATTCATGTTTTTGATTTGCTTACAGGTAGACATTGGTATTCAAATCCAGGTCCACTAAATGGATTTAGAGACACAAATAGTTGATTTTTAGTTATCAAAATAGTGGTAACTAATTATAAAATTGTTTTAGTGGCCAAATCTTCATTACTAATTAAAGAACTCTATAGTAAGAAAAAAATAGATAATTTGTAACCAACTTTTATATTACTGATTACATGCACATTAGTGACCATTAATTGTGTATTTATGAATAAATTTTTGTAGCTAATGTGTATTATTAGTGACCATTTCCTCACTAATATTACACAAATATATTGTTTTTATGGGACCAATGAATAGATTTAGCAATGAAACTTTTAAACTATGAGTAACAAAATTGGTGGTCACTAATGTTCTCAACAATTAGTAACCAATTTTTTATGTTGGTCACTAATTATCTTTAGTATCGAACTTTAAGTAACAAACGAGAATGAGAACTTTTTTTGTCACTAAAACCCATTAGTGACAAAATTTAATGCTTTTAGTGACCATATTTTTTGTTACTACTTATGCAATTTCTTGTGGTGACAGATGACAATATCGGCACCTAATTTTTAACATTTAAGGGTATATGAGACATTTCCTTACCACTTAATTCATTAATATATAAGGTAACTTTTCTTTCTCAACCCTAATGATTTAACATGAAATTAACTTTATTTATTCATAATTGTTATAACATAAGCTTTTATAGTAACTATATTAATTTTTTATTATTAACCATAACAAAACTAAAATTCAATTGTGCACAAAGTGTGTACAATTTAATATCATTTTTAGCACCTACTATCTCAACATGAAATATCACTATGTATAACGCAATTAAATCTAATTGAATTAACTTTTATTTTTTAAAAATAGTAAAATATAATAACTTAAATTGGATTATTTAAAAAAATTACTCAAATTGGATTTAAATTATTATATAAATATAATTTTGAATATAATAAGTTTATTAAATTTATTTCTTAACAACACATAAATGTATTAACATTTAATTATAATATAATTTCAAAGATTTTCTTTTAGGATTTAATTTTGCATTTACATATTTACCCTTATGAGGTTTAAGAAATTTTTTGATAGTACAATGGATTTTGGAGAATAATGAAAGGGTTAGTTGACCATTTATGAAATTAAGAGAAAATTTATAACAACATTTTATGAAACAAGGTGGATTTTGACCATTTATGACATTGTGGTGTGCATTTTGTCCAACATTTTATAAAATGAGCTATATTTTAACAATAGTGAAAATTTCAAAAACGTCCCCTATTTCAAAGCCAAAAATCATTTGTATCCCCTTACAAAATAAAATTTGTTTTTGACCTCTCAAACAAATAAATTATGCACATTGCTCTATGATTCCCAAAATGCCTCTCTTAGTAAAATTTTAAAAATACCATAACAAGAGGCTGTTTTGTCACAATTGCCTTTGGCCACGCACAAGTATGACAGGATAAAGCTTGATAGGTAAGCCTCTAGTCATGCCTAAGAGTGACGAAAGGCTCTCTTGTCAAGTTTGCCTTAGGTGTGACAGGATGTTTTCTAGTCATGCTTGAGCATGATGGAAGCCTTTCTCGTATTTTTAGGCTTGATGAAAGGTTCTCTTATCATGTTTAAAAGTATTGGATGTATTTTGATCATGGGTGCGTAGTCGTGCTCCAACAAAAGTGTGACTACTCATCAACACTGAAGTAAGTATGTGGTCGCACTCATATCCTGGTGCGGCCACATACTTACTCCAATATTAGTGTGTGGTTGCATCACTGTTTTAGCCTAGTCGTGCACATATATTAATGTAATCCAATTTAATTTTTAATTTTTAATTTTACAATATAGTAAAATTTAATGTTGGTGCGCTCATTTCTTCAACCATGTTTGTGGGGTTATGGTACTATATTCATGTGAAAAATATAGTGGATTTATTCCTTTATTTGGTTTTAAAGCAAGCTTCAAGTGTATAGGAAATCAAAACATGAAACTTGAATAAACCTCAATAGGTTTTATGAAATTTTATATATTTCATTTCAATTTATAATTTACCAACTTATAGTGTAACAAATGACGCATGACATGTCGACAAAAGCAACAAATGATGCATGACACATAGGCAAACGTCGTTGTTGGTTCCCTTCTTTCTGATGATTTTCTTAACAAATATTGTTATGGGGCAAATGTTGTTGTGGGGCATGAAATGGGAAAACACCATCATAGGATGTGACACATTGGCAAACGTCATTATATATGTAATTTAATATTTTTTTAACACCTAATATCCCAACATAAGATTTTTTTAACTAAGTATACTTCAATGAAATTTTAGAGTTTTTACACATTAGTATTTGACAATTTGTTTTTTCATCACATATAAATAAATTTACCATTTATTAAAAAAAAAATTGCTATGTAATGTAATTTAAATTTATGATATAATTTTGAATTAACGTACAACTCCATTTAAATTTCATGACTCTAAAATAAATTAACACTTTAATATAATTTTATATTAAACTTACTTGTCATCTAAACAAATTTCAATTCTTCTATCAATATATCAATAATGTACAATTAAAATAAAAGACTTTGATTTCTTAAAAAAGAATTCAATTCCATTTAAATAAAAAATAAAGGTTTTTTAATCTACAATTTTAACTTTTAATAAAATTAAAACTTATTTTGATAACATCACGTTCTGATTTAGAGTTCTTGAATATCATTATTTCATAACTTAGACAAAAGTTCTACTTGCCAACTAGAATTTTACCAATACCATTACTTATATCAATTTTAACGACAATACGAATTTCAAACTATCAAAAATTAATGTAAAAGAAAATAATACTGTCTCATTTTTATGTTAATAAATTCAACCACAAGATTATAACTTTTCGGTTAAAATAATGATTATCACCCCCTAACACCAAAACCTCCATTCTCATAGTCTTTCAAACAACCATGAATAAACAAAAGGTCTACATTAAACATTCTTGAACCAAATAAAATAATCTGTGCTTCTGCAATTGTTGCAGATAAAGAGGCCTTAAAATTTTTAAAATCGAAAAGCCTTATGTTTGCCTTAAAATTTCAAATAACCACACCAAGACCAACCAATTTTCTTTCCAAACAAATTGCAATGTCACTATTTAATTTAAAACATCCTTAACTAGGTGACTTCTATTAGATAAGAGCTAAAACACTTGGAACCTTTCAAGCTAGTTTAGAACTTTGAAAATCACAAGACAAGAATAAGATTAGCAACATCTTTCACTATAAGAAGAGGAAAACAATGAAAAACCCTATTCCTTCTATCCTAGTTTCTTCAGAAAATAATAATCAGAAGCTCAAAATCATCACCTCGTAACTTTTTTTTTTTTTTTTACTAACTATTTTCTCACATCTAAATGAGTAAAAAAACAACCATTAAAAATAATAAAACTCCTCATAATAGATATTTCAGTAAAACCCACCAAATATCCCCAAACAACTCTCCATATGTAAAATGCTAATTTAAACTTTTATCAATATTAACACACCTCAAAATAAGGATCATAAACTCCTGTAGACAACAATGTATCAGATAATAAATATAGAAAAACATAAAAATCCTTATAATCATTAAAAATTAAAAATGTCAAAAAACATAGCTACACAGCCACTTTGTTTCCTGCATGTGATCCACCATTGATCAAATTGAAAGCAGGGACAGGCAAAACCAACTTGTTGTAACCAGCAAGTTTAGCAATATGCAGCACTGAAAAACATCAAATTATCAATACTAGTCACCTAGAAAATTCCAAATAAAGTAACAAATTGGGCAACAAATTTAAATACAAAAACAAACCTTGTAAAGAGAAATTTTCTTGACATGGGCTCCAGATCCAGCTTTGCAAACTGCAAGAGACACTGCCAGAATGGCATTGGCTCCAAGTCGTAATAACCAAATCAATTTCAATGGTGAACATACAACATAATATGTATATAAAACAGAAACTAAGGAAAATCATTCAGACACCTTTTGTTTGCCCCAACCCCACTCGTTTACAGTTTCATCAAGTTGTTAAACCATGTAATTGTCAATGACAAAGTTTCAGGACAAAGTTTAAACTCAACTTATTACAATCTAACTAGCAAATTGCCAATAAATTACCTTAGTTCTCAATTTTTTCTCAAAACACAACTTAATTTCTTCAACCTGCAAATACAAAGGAAGAAACTAAGATAATTTTCACATTCCCAATATAAAATATGAACAGCATAGCTTGCTTTTGTAGAAGGAAACAAAAGCCTTAACCTTCTTTTTGTGAACAGCAAGCTCTCCCGAGGACGGGCTTTATATTTATCAACCCACAATTCATTTGGTCTGCTCCTTCCAGAACCCAAATCATGTTTCCATTCTCATTCAGCTTCGATAGACCAATTTGAAAGATGGAAAACCTTTGCAATGGCAAAAAATACCACCACCGTTAGAGAGACCACCGTTAAACATTCGTCCAATTGTTGCCTTTAAGGCTGAGAGAATAAAACAATGGAGGAGCCCACTCGGAGAAAATTATTCTAAAACGTAACTCGATTATTACAAATATTAAATATTCAACATGCTTTCACTTTTTTTCAATATCAAAATTTTAGTAAAAAATAAGAGAACTGACGAGCAACAATCAGGAAAGCCAAAAGCAAAAACTTGACTATAGGAGAAGTTGCTTTCAAATACAGGGGAGATCCTTTCCATCAAACAAAACCTACTAAAGAAGATCCTCCTCAGAGCTTCTGCAATACTTGTTTTGGAGGCTCTACAGATATTTACTGTGTTAGAAAATTGGAAAAAGAATTTGAATTCTTCATTAATTTAAATGCAAATTTCGATATCAAAAACACAAAGTATACCCCTGCCATCATGCAAACTACATTTTCTTAATTCAATCTTGGCAAAGTAACCAAGAGTCGCACAACATCTAAGTCTGAACATGAAAAACAGTCATTACCGGCCTGTGCTATTACAGTCTTTGCTCATTTTTTTTTTCCCAGCCAACTCAAGTGCAGAACACACATGGCTCATTTTAGTTCGTCCTTCCAGGCTACGTGACGCATTGCTGGCCCTTCCTTTTTCTTCTTACAGCATGAAGTTTGCCGCATCTATGGCATGTTAGCTCTAGGCCTGGCGCTAGCTTTGGTCCCTCTGCAATTTTGATGAGACTGGGGAATCTGTAGACTGAGGGAACCTTATTTGAATCTTTAGACCTATTTTGCATTTGGTTCATTTTTTTCGTGCATGGGCAATCTTGTCCTTTCCACATCCTCTTTGCTGGGCAATTGACCGTAGGCCGTGGCTTACTTTTGGATAGAGGCAGGCATTTTTGGATTCGGGTTGGATTGGGTTGAAAATCTTCCAACCCAATATGGGTTGAGTTGAAAAATTTTCAACTTAACTCAACTCAATAAATTCTTCAACCCAACCCAATAATAATCGGGTTGGGTTGAGTTGATTGAATTAAATTTAATTTACTACAAAGGCACAAATGGTCTAATTTATAGTTTTCTTAGTCTTAATAATCTGATTATAGATAAAATGAATACAAATAAAGATTCAGTTATTATAAATAAAAAAGTAAATTCGATATAAAAGTTATTCTTAATCTTTATCCTGAACAAATATTTTTCTAGAAAGGGGGAGAAAATCTTGGATTTAAAATTAAGAATAGGCGTTCGTCGGGTTCGGGTTAGGTTGAGTTGAAAATTTTTCAATCCAACCTAACCCAATTTAATTTTCAACCCAACTCAACCCAATCCATCCATTTTTTTTTTAAGATGTAACCCAACCCAACCTAATAAAAAATGATTGGGTTGGGTTGAGTTGGAGATGCTCACCCCTGCTTTTGGATTTGTCTTTGGATTTAATTTTGGGTCAAATCTCTTGGGCTGATTTTCAATCAATTCAATTTTCGTTTCAATTGGATTTTAGGGGCTAATTTTCCCCCAACAAAACCAGCTAACAAAGAGTTGTATAAATTAAATTTAACAATTCTTTATGTTAAAACCTGCCACAACACAAAATAAATAAAACAACGACAACACAAATCATTCCAACTTATTTTAAATGCTTTTCAAAAAGGCAAATGTAATTATAAGATGTGAAATAATTGAAGACTAAAGTCAGATGGCATTGGCATCGAAGCTGTAGTAGGATAATCACAATATGGCTTACAACTTTGCGATTCTACAATTTTTGGTATTTCTGTTTGGGTGATATGTTAATAAACCTACCTCAACTTATAGTCATTCACAAATTACAATATGAAATTAATGACCTTGATCATTTTGCTTCTTATTACCTGTTGTCATCAAAAGGTTTCAATGCCTGTTACTATTATTAATGTATATTTCATCCCACAAAACTTTCATTTGTCTTCCAAATAATATACTACAATCTTGAACAACCAAAAAATATTTTTTACACCATAACTAACTTGTTGACGTCCGGAAACGGTCAACCAGAGATTCTGGGGCCCAGACGGCGAACTTGGTAATTGGGATCGATTGTACTGGTTGAAAGGCAGTGAATGATGCTATTAATGAAATGCTAGGTTGGTGGTGATTAACTCAGGTGAAGGAATGTCGGTCTTGGTTGTTGGTCGTATTCAATAAGGTGGTTAGTGAGCAATTAAAGAGGGAGAGAGAGAGAGAAAGAGAAGATACACAAGGATTTTTACGTGGTTCGGTGACTGCACCTACGTCCACGGCCACTCTGGAATAATTCCGGCAGAGTAACAGTTCTCTAGTGTGTTAAGCTTGTTCGTACAGTGAAAATGTCTCCCCTCTTTATAAGGGAAGGGAGCTCACAATAAAATAATACAAAAGAAAAGTCTACACGTTATAGGCAACGGCTAGTTTCAACTAATCCTGACATTGCCATGCTGCATTAATTGTAAAGGTAATGATGATTTCCTCCCTGCACAAGTCTGCATTAATTATACCTGCAGAGGTCTTCACTTCATTAAATGCTACTGGGTAATTGTGTAGACAGTTTCCGACGGGAAATCATGGGAGTTAGGTAGCTCTGACATCTTGCCATGCACGGTACCTTCTGAGGAAAACTTTGGGTCAGACAGGGGGTGCGCCCTGGAGGAAAGAGAAGGCGGCCTGGAGGTGGACGCGAGCTCGTGAGATCGCGACCTCGCGGGCTCCTCGAGCTGAAAGCAGTGGCAGGAAGTCATGTTGGAGAACTGTTGCTGACTCGCGATTTGGGCGACCTCGCAGGCTGGGCTTGCAGTTGCTGGTCTCGTCTTTGGGCTTTCTGGGCCCTTGCTTCTGTTTAAACTAAATGAGTCGTGCACTGGCCCATTTAGGCCGAACCAGAAAATGAGCATAACATAACTTAATTAGTAAACAATATTGAACAAAAACACAATCTTTAGCTAATTATGTGACAAGTCAAGTGAATTGATAGCAAACTTAAAACGCTGATTTTTATAATGATTCATCCACTTAAATTATTTATTGATAGGTTCAAAGATTTTATGATGTGTTTACTTGATGAATTAAAAAATTTGAATAAGGAATGAAAATGATAGATGGTTTTCGCATTAGAGGTATATATATATATAAAACTAACTCCATGCATGTAAACAATTTGTGTAAATGTTGTCCATGTCCATCTACTGCTTGTAGGTGTAATTGATATTACAGCCATAATGCCTCATGCCTCCACTTATTTTGTGCAGACAGCTTGTAACTCTTCATATTTTTTTTGTAATATTCATGAAATTCAGGTGTTAGCAGTATCATGTATTCAACAAATGGAAGGGCAGTACCACAACTAGTTTCTCGGACATTGAAAGAACTGTGGAAGAATTGGGCTCTACGACTTGCAATTCTAGTTAGCCTCATCATCCAATTACTACTAAGCATTCTAGGCATTCAAAGAAAGTACAGACGAAGTTCTTGGATCAGAGTTATTGTTTGGTCTGCCTATATAGCTGCAGACGCGCGCTGTGGCAATTTTCGCTTTGGGTACAGTCTCAACAAACTGGTCATGTATTTTGCGTTATGGCAGTTGTGAGGTCGATGCCAACATTGAAGTGTCAACATATTGGGCGCAATTTCTTCTTCTTCACATTGGTGGTCCAGACTCCACTGCATATATATGCCTTAGGAGACAATGAGCTTTGGATGTGGCAATTGTTTGGACTGGTTTCCCAGTGAGGTGGAGCCTTTTATGTTCTTCTCAATCTTTCAGTACTTCCGTTTTCATGTTTATTGCTGCTTTCATTAAATGTGGAGAACGGATGTGGGTTCTCAGGGCGGCAAGCTATCAGATAAACAGAAAGTCTGTGCTCAAACAGCCTGATTTTGATACTCCTCATCATCTACGTGACGATCAGAGGTGGATGGATATTCAGGACTATAAGGTTAAGTGTGAAGAAGGATATATTTTGGGGGTAAAACTGTGTCTTGAGCTTAATCTGTTAATAGATTTCTCAGGTTCAGATATTTCTGATGAAGGAAAACTGGAAAAGTACTTACAGCCTGTAAGTTACTAGGCACTACTAAACGTCTTTTTGCAGATGCAGCACTTACTTTGGCTCAGAAAGATTTTATCCAAATAATTTTGAGAAATGTGTCTTTCGAAGATGCTTTCAAAGTAAATGAAATCCAATTTGGAATGGTATATGATTTTCGTTATACCAAAGCACCCCTATTGTATTCACCTGATGGCATAGTACTGCAAGTCATCACTTTCTTTCTTATCTGTTCTTCATTGGTGTAGTTCTTCCCTGTTTTATTCGATAACAAGCAGAAATACTCGAAAATTGATCTTTTCATAATGTTGGTATTGCTAGTTGTTACTGTTCTTCTACAGATTTATGCAGCTCTAGTGATACTCTCCTCGGACTGGTTTTCAGTTTGGTTGAGTACTAAAAAGAATAAAAGAAATTCCATCATGAAATCTCTTGCTTCTTTTCCACTTCTTAAGATTCCGAGGTGCTCAAATTCCATGTCCCGTTACATCTACTATGCTGCGCCAGGAAATACAAGTCATTCTTGAACATTGCAGCATGGAACTGCTATTAAAGGGATGATGAAGTCACAAGAGATTCAAAAGAAATGATTTTCAGGTATTTCAAAGACAGAGCAGAGGAATTTGAAACAACTCCGACAATTCCTTTCACTGCATTGCCTACCACCACCAACCAAGAAGAAGAACAACAGCAAGTTACAGGTATTAATTGGGAAGAGTTGGAGTACAACATTATCATCTGGCGCATTGCTACAGAAGTTTCATGTTACATAGATCAACCTTCAAATTGTTCGAAGAGTAAAGCAATCAAAAGAATTTCAAGGTACATGTTGTATCTCCTAGTCAATCATCCTTCCATGAGATCAGCTGAAAGAGGTTTAATGGTTTTCAGCTTTCAAGACGTTAGTAGTCAGACTAATGAAGTTTGAGAATATACAAGAGATAACTTTCTTAGCTTTTTTTACTTCTTTGAATCTAACAAAGAAGTTTTTTCATTGTTACAAAATGCAATGAAGTTTGTAGAAGAATTAGAGGAAACTGCGCGAGATCAAAAGGTATTGATTAATTCATTTTGCATGTTAATTTATTTGTTTATATTAAAGGACAGTTCCATTTACAACTAATTACATCTTTTATTGCTATAATTTAAGGGATTGATTTTACAGAAGAAATGGGAAAGAACTGGCAACATTTGGCTGGAAAAACTGGGATGTTCAGCGAAAAAGAGTAGAGGAAACGAGCATGCTCAAAAGTTGAGTCATGGTGGAGAGTTTCTGACTCATGTATGGCTTCGCATGGTTTATTCTGGCTTGACCAATCATCTCTTGATAACATCAGAAGGACGTACAATTACTAGGTTCATGACCAAGTAACCAAACGTTATATTTGATAATAAAAGATCCACATGCCGCATTTCCTTTCTTCTCATTTTTTTTTCTTTTTCGTTTTGCAGTTCATCTGAATTGGCAGACTTGCATTTCTAATGTTTTGCAACGTGGTTTCAGGCCATTGCTATACACCATTATTCACTGTCATATTGTTAATATACATAACCAGTAACAAATCAAATATATCAAAGTCGAACCATGTTGAATGACAAACCAAACTGCATTCAACAGATTGCATTCATAAACTACATTAATCTAACCGTGTCATAAGATGAATCAAATATTAGGTTGACACTATGAATCTAGCCTGGACTTCCACAACGTTTTCTAATACCATCTTTCTTTTATATATTATATATATTTTAAGTTGATATTGAATGAATTAAAGATTTATTGGAACCTTTCGAGATCAATCAATATTTATATACTCCCAATGTTCACTCATAATTATTAGGAAAAATCCACTCTTATAAAGTAGAAAAAAATTTCATAGATGCTTATAAAATACGTATGGTGGTACTTAAACCCTTTAAAGGATGTACAACCAACTAGGAGGAATATACTGGGCGTTTGTTATAGGTACTCCACCAATATTGTCTTACATTCCTTTTATAATCACATATATCCCAATTAGGGATGGGCACAAATTAATGTGGCTAATATTATACTAATTTTATGTTTGCTATAAAATATAGATAAAATTATATGTTTTAATGAAATGAAATCTTTGAAATTTTTTATTCATCAAGAAAATATTAATTTGCACTTGTTAAAACGAATCAAGAAAGATAAAACCAAGACTTAAACGAACCATTAGTAAACGAACCATAAAACCAAAGCTTACATCTTCCCAAAACAAGTCTCCTTCAATGGAAAAAGCCAAACTTGCTAATGTATGAGCCAAACTATTCCCTTTGCGAGAAATAACTTGACACTTACAGTTGCCTACAACTACAATTAATGCAGCAATATCCTCGCTGATAAAACTTGCTACACTGTTAGAGAGGAGCATGGAATTGAAGCCATCAACAACATTCTTGGCATCCAGTTCTGCTACTGCTATGGAGAGGCCCATTTTCTGAGCCAGCAGCATGCCTTCCCTTATCCCCTAATTCAGCAGAAAACATACGTTGAAAAGTCTTGGAGATGGCAGCTTTTATCCTTCCCAAATCATCCCTTATAACTGCCCCTACACCAATGTGTTTATGCCCCTCTTAGAAAGTTGCATCCGTGTTAAGTTTAAGACAACCCTGAGCAGAGGGAACCCACTGATCCAGCTGCTGCTCTAGTCATGGGGATTGAGCTGCTTGACTGGTCTGGAATGCAAGGGACTGCTCTGGGCTGATCTGGATAGCCCTGATGTGGGGTTCTCACCTCTAGATAACCCTCTGTCATCTCCACTTTGAGTGTTGGCAGTGTGACTAGGTGGGTGTGTTGTGATCCCCTGGCAGCCCTTTTCCACTTTCTAATTTTCTTGGGAGGGGTTAATAGTGACCTCCATCTCGTTACCTTGAGTCTGCTGCTGACCACTTGGTGATTGCTCTGCCTCCCCATTAAGTTCCATTTCTGCCCACCCTGATTCCTGTGTGATTTTCACAACTCACCAAACCGTTGCTCCCTGACCCAAATTCTGAGCAGGACCCTTGTACTGGTGGTTTGGTTCCTCCGCCCTCTCAATCCGACCCCTCCTATTGAGCTCCAAACTGCCTGTGATCCCCTGTTTTCGAGTGCTCTGTTTAGTCCCCATACTCTTGCCTTTCTCCAGTCCCTGAGCTCTCAACCATGCCCCATGTTTGGTGCCAGTCCCTTCCAAAGCCTCTGCTCATGCATTGTCTCTCATACCTAACAAGCACACTTGTTACTTTTTCGGAGTCGTCAAGCTTCATACGATTTTCCGTTATCTACAACTACAGATAAAGTAGCAGACGAGAAAACAAGATAGAAATTCTTGCAGTCGTAGAAAATCAAGTCCAAGGAGGAGGTACCTTGAGAGAGGAGGCAGTGGATGGCATCGTTTTTGTCCATGTTACACTCCAAGAGAATGGCATAGATCTCGATGTCCGAACAATTCTTGCCAACAATCTCCTTCAAATTCTGGACTATCTTCTTGGCCACCGCTGTATCTGCAAACCTCCTCAGCCTCCGCCTGTCTGTACATTGCCACCGCTCTTCTTGCTATCACTCCCCATCCCTAACTCTCTCTCTCTCTCTAACAAAAAGAAAAAATAAAAAGGAAACTGTATTCTATTTAAAAAAAAAAGAAACTGTATTCTTTCTCTCTTGCGGCTCCCTCCTCTTCTTGGTTTTGCTTTTTTGAATTATCAGATCAAAACAAAAACCAACAAACAAAAAAAATGCTATTCTCTCTCTCTCCCCCTCTTATTTATAATAACAAGGTTTCTAAGTCATAGCAAATTGACTAATAACTTAAGAAATATAATCATTAGATCTTACTCACCTGAAAAATGTGGCCTAGATTACTGTTATTTTCTCCATAAACATGAGGCAGGTACATATGTGGAATCACAATTTCAACCGTAGTAATGGGTGCATGAATTCCACTCCTTGGAAGAAAATAAACAAGAATCATAATCATACTATACTGGAATGATTATCAGTATTTATAAGAGAATGTTACTTTTGAGCTTACCTATGGCCTTAGGGTTTCTCAAAATTCAAACATGTGAAGATATTCTTTATTCAATAGAATAGGACAATC
This sequence comes from Litchi chinensis, assembly GCA_019925255.1. NCBI lineage: Eukaryota > Viridiplantae > Streptophyta > Magnoliopsida > Sapindales > Sapindaceae > Litchi > Litchi chinensis. Next base: position 22,390,046 of record CM034464.1, read on the forward strand.
ATGGTGAAGTTAAGAGGTGTGCAGCATTTTGCATTTTGATGAACTCTTTATATATTGAAAGGTTTAATATGTATCTTGTCTTTGATTTTTGTCTTTTAGAAGACTGCTTATCAATTTTGTCTTCATAGCTATCCTTCATTTTTGGTGTTTTTGTTAGACTAGTTTAGCAAACAGCTAGTCTACTTTCTCTGCGTATTTTAGTTTCTGAACAAAATTTACTGCCAGATCAAAATCATGAAATTTAAACCAATATGAATATGCTTTCTTTATTGTTATGACATGAATATATGATCGGTGTTCAAACATGTGATATCAGAGTTATAAGTCTGCCAAAACATGTGATGCAACTGAACTTCAGTAAATCTACTACCCCAGAGTAACAAATCTACTGGTAAAAATTACCTGGCATAAGGCGCATTTCTGACACAAAACCACAAACACAATGATCATGATGATAATCGTAACTTTTTTGTTCAAAAATTAAACAACAGAAACACTCAAGTAGGTTCAGACTGATTCATGAAGTTCCAACCATCTGCGTACTTTTGGATTTACAAAGCACCAACCTGAGGGGTCCAAGATCTTGGAGATGGTGGCCTATCATACATAGAACCATGTCCATGTCTTTCACTGCCATATGGATGGGGAACCCGATCAAAATTAGGACCCATGTGATCCATTCCATGTGAAAACACTGGCAGGTGATCAAGAGGTGGGGGTGGAACACGGTCAATATTGCGAAAATGTGCAACTGGAGAAGGATATGAACCTGGAGAGCCTGGATTATGTCTTGGCCTGAATGGAGGGGGAGGCATTTCTGGATAAGGAGGCATGTATGGTGGACCACTGTTTGGAAAGGGTGGTCTCATATGGAATATTGTCTCCCTTAGTCTGCTTGTTATGTGAAATAAAGCATCATGTACAGTGCAAATTACCAATAACCTGCAAGAAATTGCCAGGTTTTAACATCCTTATACTGCTTCATTAGATAATAACGGAGAAACTTCAACTTCAGATCCAAGGAGGAAAGATTAACATTTTCATATATATATATATATATATATATATATTCCAAATCACAGTTTGAGTGAAGAAAATGGAACACAAGCATGCCAAAACAGGAGAAGGAAAATAAAATGAAAGGATTGAACACCTTAGTCCACCAAAATTAATCCATCGTTAATTGAATGCTAATATATCACTCCATTTATTTATTTAGAGTGAGGGCATCAACACAATAACAGTATCTTCTTTCATATCTTAACGGCAGTGGTACTTGGTTGATAATTTACTGAAAACAGTTCAAAAACTCACAACTTAAAGGACAAGGCTCTTTTATTTAATCTCATTGTTGATCCAAAAATAGCAAATGATAGAAATGAACATCATTGACAACAGAAGAAAGAACAAGCCAAGCAAGGTCAGGTTATCATCATACGACACAACAGTATTAATGTTACAATCGAAATGTGGAAGAGACCAAGTTAATGAAAGCTCTAGTGAAGATTAGTTTCACAAAAAATCTCTAGTTAAGATTTTTGTGATTACTGGATTAGCATGAAAATAAGTAGAGGCTAACTAGAGTTCTTTATAACCTGAACAATTTCATCATTTGAGGAACCATGTCTTGAAGATTGTTCCTTTGGAAATACACGTATGCTAGCACCAGTAGCTCTCCTCATTTCAGCAATAATGTGGCCTCCTCTACTAACAAACAACCTATCTGCTGTGAATGCACAAGAAGCCGAGCCATAGCTGCAGTACCAGGTTCAAATCCAATCTCTGTGATTCTAGCATGCACATGCATAATGCCATCCTGGGCAGGAGAATGTATCTGATTTGAATTCTGCAATAGGTAAAACCATATAGAATATAAGTAAAAGCTGAACTAGATCTTTCATATTAGATGTAAATTACTTTTATATATATCAATCCTTTAAATATCAATGATTATTCTGTCATAGAACCCCTACTCCATCCCTACCCTAAAGACTCAAAAACCAGCCTGTCAAAGAAATGGCAAATTTTTGTTCTAACTCATCAACAACTGAACCAATAAACAGAATTGCACCAAGGGTGAAACAATATAAAAGCCCAACAGAGAAATAAACAGGGCAAACATTACAACAACTCCATAGAAGCACACTTAATATTTTGACTGGGCATAATCTTTAGTAAATCAAAACAAGTTATGCATAACATAAATTTTGTGCATCAAACACAAAAGGCTCCCTAATAACCAATCATGAAAGACATTTGCAGCTCTCCACAGACTACTAAAGGAGACTAATTCAAGTACAGTTAAGAGCTCATGCCTCTTGTGCAGATATCACAACAACTCATTCACCTGAATCAGGCAGCACTTCTGCAAACTTGATTGACGCACCAATTCCATTTTGCATAGCTCGTATTATCAAACCACCTTTCCCTATCAAACTACCAACTTTCTCAAGATGGCATAACAATTTAAACACAACATCCTCTTCAAAAAACATTCTGTTCTGGAATCCAACATTGTCAGGCCCCAGACCAGAAGAATATCCCCTCGAATGAAAACCAGGTCCATAACCTCTGTGGAATTGACTCTCCTGGTGCAGGCATAGGATTTCCAACGAACGCAACTCCAGATTGGTTTTGTTACATTAATATTGACTGCATCTACTGTAGGGCTATCATGAATACTACTTGAAACCAACAAGAGTGCATTCTTTACAGCTGAAAACCTTCCTGTTATCTGAAAACCAGAAACCAAAATAACGTACTAGTATAATGGATACGATAAAACCATACCTACAATAAAACATTCATGCAACACCTCAAAGCCTTAAAATTGTTCCAAGGCATTAGTTATAGTTTCCATTCTACCTTAAATACTATTGTTGGGATCTTATAACCACATAAGCTTGTGGGTCTGATGATTAGCTAAAATAATATCAAAGCACACATGACCTAGCTTGTCTCAAGTTCAAATCACGGAAACCTCAATCTCTTAGTAAATTATAAATACAACATAGAGTAAAAATAGTATTAACTAACTATCAACGCTTATCATGTGCATCACATATGAAAAATAGCTTCATGCATCAAGTCCGTTATCACCTAATGGTCTAAAGTTCGAATCTTATAAACCCCCACCTCTAGCTGATTAGCAAAAAGGTCAGTCAGGGTTATACCGCTTAAACTTTCAGGTCTTGTGGATCGTTACTTAACGGTTTCACTCCAAATGCATTTGGTTGTACAAGATCATAAAAATCATCATGATCAACATTTGACAACAACAATCTTTAAAAAAACACGATACATACATACATAGAAGAATTTTGAAAAATCACCAAAGAATTGAATTGACCTGAATGAGCTGATTATCATTATCATCAGGAGGAAACGCAAAGGGAGGTGCATCATCTCCAGACAAAGCCCTAATCTGAAACCCACAAGCAGCAGCAGTCTCCCTTCTCATCTTCTCCACCAAAACACTACCCACCACCATTCTACACACCACTTCACCATCCTCCTCCTCCTCCCGCTTCCCCTCCACGGAGGATATAATGGGGTCCATGTTTATCACTTTCACCCGCTCTTCGCTTAATGGGTCGTCCAGGACACGGATCTGGCACCAGCCTCCAACTCCAGCTGACGGAGGCTGGACTCCAATATCCCGACTGCGGCGGAGGCCGAGCAGAGGAGACGGAATTGACGGGTTCCATTCTGCTTCTTCTTTTTTTCTTTTTGAAATAGTTCGATTCTGCTTTCACTTCGCTTCACTTGCACCGTAACTTTACAAAAGACAGCCTTTTGTACTTTACAGAAGACAGCCTTTTGTAAGTGATAAGGCAAATGTCATTGTCGTTCCTATGTTTTGAGAAATTATCTTTTTTTTAACCATGTATGTCTTACTAGCTGTTTCATGAAGAAATAATGCATTTATGTAAGATGTTTAAATATGGTTAATAATATGAGTGTTTCATAGCCATCCAACTCATTATAATCCAAATGACAATCAATTGTGTAAGAAATTGTATAAATTTTAAGAGCTACCGATCCTATATATATACATATATATTTATATTTATATGTGTATATATATACTTTTATGGTAAGTGTCTACTAAATTTAAAATGTTATAACAAATCAATTAAATTCATTCATTATATTTGAATTAAATAGAAGAAAGAATTTATTTTAGAAGGGAGAATATAATGGATTAATTTGATTGGTTCGTTCTAACTTTCTAAAATTAGAAGATATTAACAGTAAAATCATTATATATATATTATAATAATTTGATTTGACTATATGTAAGAGGTGTTGCAAGAATAATATTATTTTAAGTATACTTCATTTGTAGATGAAAACCCAAGAATAAGGACTAAAGAAACAGAGATGCATAGCATGTATATTATATTGCACATAAATATTTTCAAAACAATTTATTAAGGATATTTTAAAAAAACAAACAAAAACAAAAACAATTTATTACGGAAATTTGATACACAGTTCCTACCAAATTATAGTATTCATTGAGGTCTAAAAAGCACTCCAATTGCTTTCCAAATCACACATAATATCTTCACATTTTCATTTTGTCTTGTATACTTGCCTGAATCACAAGAAGTAAATATAAAAGCTAATGTCAAATTTTTAGCAATAATTTTAATTTTTGGTATTAGTTAAATGTTGACAATGGTACTTGCTTCCTTCAAAAAAAAAAAAAGGTACTTTCTATTACCAATATTTAATAAAATTTGATCTCCAAATATTTCTAAATTTGATATTTCATTTGTTGTCCTGAACAAATGCAGCACATTATCGAACACATCATAATTGCCATTACCACATGATAGAGAAAACAAGTGAGAAAACACAAATTAGTAAGGATGAAGTCTTCAAATTATCTCAAATTGCAAAAAACAAATTATAATTAATCATGATAGAAGAATATAAAAGGGCTAGATGTTACCGTTTAGCTCCTAGTCATAGGCCATCTCTGCAGTTTGGCTAGTTTGGCTATATTCAATACCATTGCAACGTAGAGTCTATCTTTTGCAAGGTTTAGAAACTGGAAATATGCATGTCTCCATGATCTATTTAAAAATAAAGAACCAAGAACTCCCCAAAATCCTACAATGAATCCAATCGCCAAGCAAACATAGAATTCTGGAGTTACGATCATATCATCGTCATTATAATCACGTGTGATGACAGCTAACGCTTTAGTCTCCGAACACTTGTTTGGAAGTGGAGGTCCACAAAGGTTAGGATTTCCCATATATGCAGGAGCATCAAAACTCTGTAGTTTAGTGTTGATAGGAATTTTTCCTGACAAGTTGTTATTTGACAAGTCCAACACGCCAAGAAAACTCAATGAAGAAAAGCTAGAAGGAATTTCACCGATCAACTTATTATTTGACAAGTCAAGTGAATCAAGCAAAGTTAAGTTGCCGACTTTTTCAGAGATTGATCCAGTAAAACTATTTCTTGATAGATTCAATGATCTTAATCCTGCAAGACTTGTAATTTCAATAGGAATTTCTCCAGAAAGTTTATTGCTTGAAAGATCAATACATTTTAGGTATTTCAAATTTTCTTTGTACTCTCGATCCATTCCTTTTCACATTATTATTGTTGTGCTCACATAGCTGGCTAGATAACCAGCTTTGCCATCAATAACACGATACATATATAAGGTGTCAATAGTGTATTCTAAACTCGACCTTTGAACCATGGCATTTAAATTGTTGAGACACTTTGGAATTGTCCTTGAGATATTGTTAAAAGAGAGATCTAGAAGTTGGAGACGTGATAGCTTACATAATTGTAGCGGTATGTTTCCTTTGAACTGATTGGATCGTAAAGCAAGAATGATCAAATTTGGTAAGCTATCTCCTATCCATATTGGAATTGTTCCAGAAAATTTGTTGTCACCAACATCAAAAATCGTAAGCTTATTGCACATATTAAATGATGGAAGCAATTGCCCGATAAAGTGGTTATTGTGCAATTTCAACATTTGAAGTGAGCATTTTGGGCCCATCAGATCTGGAAATTTTCCAAAAAAGTTATTGTTTGCCAAATTTAGGATAATTAAATTTTCGGTGGGCCATGAACAATTTGGCAACTCTCTTGAGAGTAGGTTATTTGAGAGATCAAGATGTTCAAAAGTTTTTCCACTGATTGAACATAAGAAAGAAATTGACCCTGAAAACTTATTTTGCGAAAGATTCAATGATGTTACATTGGGAGGAAACTGGGGAATTGGGCCTTCAAAATCATTAAAACTAAGATCTATTCCAGGATAATTAACAAACTTCAATGAAAGATCTGGCAAAATGCCGTTTATATGGTTATAAGAGAGATTTAAAAATATTAGGTTAGAAGAGAGTTCCCAGAATTGAATGGGGATGATATCTGAAATACTAGTATTAGAGATATCAAGCCACGAATAATTCTTGTGAGTCAAGAGCCATTTTGGGAAATGAGGCCCAAGTTTGCAAGCCCGCAGTCTAAGGGTTTGAAGTTGAAAAGGAGGAACCCAACTGGAGGTAAAGTTGAAAGTCAATAAGGTTGAAGATAGATCCAAATGTTTTAGTTGAGGGAGATTTGACATGTGGGCTTCCATGATTGTACCTTCCAAAGGATTTGAGGAGATATCTAGCAACTCAAGCTTGAAAAGTTGTCCAATACTTTTGGGAGTGATGGCATTTAATTGGTTATTCTGGAGACCTAGTTCTTTCAAAGAAATAAATTTAGAAAAATCAGCCAATGAACCACCAAGCATGTTTGAATATAAGGACAAAGTTTCTACTGAGTGTTTGGTGCAGTCAGACAAGTTGAAGAGAAGGTCCAAAAGCTGTACAGTGAGATTGTTTGAAGATAGATCTAATGCTTTTAAATTACAAGTGTTCGTAAAGGCTTCTGAACTGACACCATCAATTTGATTTTCATAGAGGTAAAGATATTGAAGAGCTGTCATGTTTGAGAAAGCAAATTCAGGAATAGGACCTTGTAAGTTGTTGGAAGAGAGGTCAAGATCAACAAGGCTGCTACTAAAGTTGGACAACCAAAGGTATATTGAATTAGATAGACCATTCCCATTGAGATGAAGAAGAGAAAGAGATTTAGAAGAATTAACAAGGGAAATAGATGATGAAGAAGTAATTGATGGAAGATTGCACCCATTCAGCCGCACTTCTGTTAAAGAAGGTAGTTCACTAATAACTTGCAGCCAATCTACTGCTTGCGTAAGATTAACATAATCTAGACCAAGGTGTCTTAAAAAGGAGACATTGGAAAGCCACTCAAGTTTGCCAGCATACATACCACCATAGTAGTCTCTGCTGAGATCAAGAGATTGTAATCTTGATAGATTCCCAAGTTGATAAGGAACTCGACCACCAAAACCAGAGTAGGAGAGATCAAGGTGCCGCAATTTGTTAAGAGAGCCAATGAATTCAGGGATTGGTTGTCCTCCAAATTCATTCCAACTCAAGTTCAAATAATTAAGTTGCTGCAATTCAAGCATGGAAGAACTTACGTTACCTCCCAAATAACGCCATCCAAAATCATCAATATAAGAACCATGAAGATCGAGCTTGACCACGTGACCTGTCCTGCTGCTGCAGGAGACACCTTGCCATTTGCAACAGTCTTTTTTGTCATCTTCTGGTCCCCATGAAGAAAGAAGGCCATAATCATCCACGAGGCTTTGTTTGATCATCAAGAGAGCATGTCGTTCCCTCTCAATGCAGTTTATAATGCGATCATCTTCCACTCCCGAATTGAATCCAGAGACAGCTTTTGCAGAGAGGAGTGAAAATAAAACTATGAGCATGAAAAGAAGGTGAGGTGACCTTCCAGTACTCATAATTGTCATCATATTCACAATCGAAGAACCCAACTCTTTTAATATTTGTAGTATTGTTTGATGCATGTTTAAGCTCAATCCTAGTACATATATATAGATCATGGGTCTGCTAGCTTCATGTACTTTTAATTGTTTTTACTTTTTTCCTTAAAATAAAAGATTGGAAGGTCCAAACACGGCATCACACTTACTCGTCAAAAAGCAAATTACACAAATCAGTGTAGGCCTCCTGGCACTTATGGAGTTATGGTTTTGCTGCCATCTTTAGGACCCAACCAATGCCTTTCCTCTCTGCTCCTCTATATCAATATTATGTTATATTATCATATTATATTTTACTTGGATTTTTTCTGATTATTATTGCATATACGGGGTAGCAACCCTATAGTAGGCCACCTGTCATTTACCACCATCTTTTAAGGACATATGACCACTGCCTCCTCTCCTTTATTGAGTCCAAATTTTATCACCATTCTCACCACAAAATTATAGATTTGAATAATTCACTAATTTGGATAAAGTTAACCAAATCAGATTCTTCAATAATAATCCTTAAATTAATTTCAAAAGTAGTTATTGAGCAATCTAACAATTAATCCAAAGGTTACTCAAGCCAATACATTAGCTAAATCTCAAAATTACATGTTAAATATTATCTTTTGTCATCAACTAATTTATTACCCTATAGGCTATTGGGTGAGATTGGGGAATGCTTAATTGCATACCCAAACAATCAAGTTTCCATGCCTTTAATGTTAGTATTCAGATTTCTTTGTGTTAAATATAGTGTTAATGGATTTTATATTATGATTTATAGGTGTTCTAAAATTGAGTTAAATATAGAATTGTTGTTTTCTATATATATCAGCTATGGGTTTTATAATATTCACTAATATATAGAGTGCATGGAAAAGATCAAAGAATGGTAGGTTCTCTCAAATTAAAGTTCTAACATTATGACAATTAGCACAATGGCTTTTAATTTCTTGGAAGTCCTATATTCTAAGTTGTGTCTATTAAACACAAAATGCTATTATTATTTTACGTTTTGAAAGAAAGTTGATTAAGAAAAGAAAAACGTGTGCAACTAGTGGACTTCCGAATGACGAAAGTTGATGTGAACTTGCCAATGTGACCCACACGTTTTGAAAATAACAAAAGAAGAGATGAAAGGAGAAGTGCAGCAGGTGGAGTCTCATGGAAAAATTTGATATGAACCTACCAATGTGACCCACATGTTTTGAAAATAACAAAAGAAGAGAAAAAAGGAGTCCGTGGAAAACATTGGAGCCTGTACAAAAAGGCTCCGCATTTCCATTAGTCTTTTTGGACATCTTTTGGGCCCCACGAATAAAGAAAGTAGTGAGGTTAATTATTGTGAAATTGGGAAAATGAAAAGTTATCTTCACTAAAGAAAAGAAAAGTGCTGTGGAAATTTGAGAGAGAGAGAGTAAGTGTACGTTTGGTACAGCTTATCTACTGACCAAAAGTACTTTTTTAATACCAAAAGATCTACTTGATTTTTTTTGCATCGTTTGGTTGACATCCTAGTAGAGCTTTTGGGGAATTAAAAAAGCTGAAAAAGGTTTACTTGGAGAAGCTCAAATTTTAAGCTTCTCCAAGTAGACATTTTTTAGCTTTTTTAAAATATTAAAATGTCTAATATATCCCTATTTTATTTTGTTAATTTCTTTAAACCCTTATAACCCTATTACACTTTCATTATAAATATAAACATATAGCCTCCACATTCATTAACATAGAGCATAACATAGATTTATATGGTGAATGTGAGATGGATGAGGAACGTGATCGAATTGCAATTCTTCTCATGCATCGAAATTAATTAGTTTCTGTTATTAGTATTGATTTTTTATTATTGTTGTTAGATTTTTAGTTTTTTATATTTAATTTTAAAGATGGTATTAGTTTTTATTGAGTTGTTTTAAAGAGAATGATTTGAAAAGTCACATGATATTCCATTGATGAAATGTTAATAAAAATCTACTTAGATCAAATAAAATTGAAGATGTAAAACTTCACAAACCTAAATAAACACTTCTCTTTTGAAAATAAAAAATAGAGAAACAAAATAATTTTACATTTATTTTATTGAAAATCTATATTTTGAAAATATATTTACATCAAATAATTATTAGTTGTTTGATTGATTAATTTTTTATGGTTAAGGTTGAAGCAATTAAATTTCTAGAATGAACATATTACTTCTCTCTCTTATACCCTTTTTGATAAATTAATAATCTAAAAGTGCTTTAAAAATAATTTAACCAAACACTTTACAATTTAAAAGAGCTTTTTTAATTGACAACCAAACAACCAATAACTTTTTTCTAAAAGATCTATTTCCAAAATATCTAAGTAGATCTATTTAGAGAAGCTGTAGCAAACGAAGCCTAAGTGTACGTTTGATACAGCTTATCTATTGGTTAAAAGTACTTTTTTAATGCCAAAAGCTCTATTTGAATTTTTTTGCGTCGTTTGGTTGACATCCTAGTAGATCTTTTGGGGAATTAAAAAAGCTGAAAAAGGTCTACTTGGAGAAGCTCAAATTTTAAGCTTCTCCAAATAGATCTTTTTGAGCTTTTTTTAAAATATTAAAATATCTAACATATTCCTATTTTATTTTGTTAATTTCTTTAAACCCTTATAACCCTATTACACTTTCATTATAAATATAAACACATAGCTTTCACTTTCATTCACTTTTTATTTCATCAAAACTTTTGAGAACTCTTCTCTAATCAATAAGTTTTCTATATTTTGTGTTTTTTTTTTCAATTGATTTAGTTGATATTGCAATTTTTTTATCTTACTGTCATAAATATTATATGTCATATTTGTAATATATATATATATATATATATTGTAATTAGTTTTGTTATTAGTTTATTGAGATACATGCATATATATACACTGCAATTTGCAATTGATTTTGTTATTATTGTTCATTGACATATATATACTGCAATTGATTTTAATTAGTTTTATTATTATGGTTCATTGATATATATATTGTAATTGGTATATAAATATACTGTAATTGAATATATACACTGCAATTGCAATATATATTGCAGTATATATACACTGCACTGCAATATATATATACACTGCAATTGCAGTATATATATCAATGAATAATTTGAAAAGTCACATGATATTTGATTGATGAAATGTTAATGAAAATCTACTTAAATCAAATAAAATTGAAGATACAAAACCTTATTAACAAATCTAAATAAATACTTTTCTTTTGAAAATAAAAAATAGAGAAACAAAATAATTTTACATTTATTTTATTAAAAATCTATGTTTTGAAAATATATTTACATCAAATAATTATTAGTTGTTTGATTGATTAATTTTTTATGATTAAGGTTGAAGCAATTACATTTCTAGAATGAATATATTACTCCTCTCTCTTATACCTTTTTTGATAAATTAATAATCTAAAAGTACTTTAAAAATAATTTAACCAAATACTCTATAATTTAACAGAACTTTTTTAATTGACAACCAAACAATCAATAAATTTTTTTAAAAGATCTATTTCCAAAATATCTATTTTCAAAAGATCTACTTCTAAAAGATCTATTTAGAAAAGCTGTATCAAATGAAACCTAAATCTAGTTATCTTATTTTAATTCTATATGTATATATGGAAATATTGTTGTGCTCAAAAACATCTTGAACTATTGAACGACTATGTTTTAATGACCATCCATAAAAATAATTATATCAAAATTTTTAAAATTGATTGAATTTTATTAAGGTTCTCACTAATATTAATGTTACAAAAATATATTGGTGTCTAAACTAACTAAAATAACATTGTCTTTGCTGAGATCTAATGTTGACCATACAAATGTGTTTGTTAACTCAATTGATTTGCTCAGCTAGCCCAAATTCGAGCAGTGGCCATCTCTAACCTTCCTCTGCTTCCACTAGTTTGGGCTTTCCTTTGATATATAGAATTTACAAGATTAATAAACAGTTTTATCAATGTTATTGACTGACATTGATATGAGCTACTGAAGTATTCTGTGGGCATGAATAAGTTTTCTTAGTTAATTTGATGCAATTAATGTTGGGGGAATAAGTCTTCTTCTAGAGACGGGTTTCTTTGTCAATTTTATAAGAATAGGTCTTCTTGGATAATTTGATGCAAGTTCCCTAACAAAAGAGCTACCTAACTTATTAAATTCTCCACTTATCACCTCCCCATTTTTGTTTAACCAGTTGTGCACATTTTCTTCATATTTGCCTATAAGAAAGCAAGTGTGAAGACAAATATCTTATATTTTGTGAGAATAGTTATGAATGAGTCGCGTTGATAGTGTTTGATTTCAATAAATTTTCATAAATTTTTGTTAAAAAGAAAAAGAAAAAGAGACCATCAAGAAAAGTCATGATAATATTTTGTAATCAAATTTATATGTTGCCCTTAAAATTCTAATATTTTTGTTAAGGAGAACCAAATTACACTCCTTGCAAGCAATTATAACTATGCAGTAATAGTTGCTTCCAAAGTCTGTCAACTGGAAACAATTGAGAAACCGAAAAATAAGAAGGTTGAAAAACTGACTTTGGGTACTTGTCTCTGATCTTCTTACAGTTTCCATGTATCTTCTCCGCATGTTCATAGAAATTTCTAATGCTAAATTATGATATATGTTCTAGAACAATGTCTCAACATGTCATAAACTATCTATCACCTAGTCCTCCTTCAAATCATAAATTATTCTATCACCTAGACCTCCTACATGTCATAAATTATTCTATCACCTAGACCTACCTTTTTGATTCAACAATATGGTAGTTGAAAATCAAAGTGGGTATACCATTCGTGGCAATTGCACCAAAGCCCCTGGCTCCATCCACTTAAAATTCTAATATTTTAACAAGGAGAACGGAATTATACCCCTTGTAAGGAATTATTATAAGTACTATGCATTTATAATAGCTTCAAAGTCTCTCAATTGGAAACAACTGAGAAATTTGCAAATACACACTTATGAGAAATGAACTTTAAATAATGTTTTCTGATCTTATTGTCTCCTGTTGACTTTGACTAACTTTATGCCTTCCATGTATCTTCTCATCACTTCCATGAATATTTCTAATGCTGTATTAAGGTGTGTATTCCACAACATTGCACCTTGTTGTCAGAAATTATTATGTTATTTACAATTGGAATCAAGAAGATGGTAGTGGAGAATAAAGTTCTAAAGACCATACGTATGTTTTCACACTTGCTTTTCTATTAATTCTGACTAATGGTGGCCGACATTGTAAGTTGAAAATGCTGTGTAAGTTACTGAGGACTTATTAGATAGCTTTTTACTGATTTCAAAGACTTTCATTAGCTAAACTTCTTAAACTTTAAAAAACAAAAACAAAAACAAAAACAAAAATTTCTATCCAACAGTTTTGGTCTGCCAAAAAAAAAAAAGCTAAACTTCATTAGTCCACTTTCAACAGTTTTGGTCTGCCATAAAATAATTAAGTCAATACATGCAACTCCCTATTTTGCCAGAAATTATATCAGTTGTTTTTCTCCTCTTTCATCAGTTACCAATTTGTTTTACTTTGTCATAGTGAAATAAGTTAAATTGTAAGATCATAAGGAAAGAGCCATGTGGTTTGGCATAATGAAAATGTTGCAATTTTAACAACAGAGAATAGAATCAAGCATATATATACGTATATATATATATATATATATATATATTAGCTTGAAAGTAATTTCCATCGAGGACTCGTATGCATTGGAATGGCAGCTAGCGAGTGAGATCAAGTCATAATTGATATACATGTAGGTAATAATACAATAAGGATGGACTTCTCATTATTAGAGATACAAAATTAGGGTACATAACATTATTTATTTTAAAATAAAGTAGCTAAAAATTAGCAGGACTGAATTAGGCAAATTGTCCACGCATCTAATAACTAATTGTGCAAATTTTAATCTAGTATGAACGGAAGTATATGTAACAAAACCTTTTGATCCTTCATCAAGAATATCATATTAAAACACTATTTAGAGAAGGCAGAGGAATATCATATTAAAATACTATTTAGAGAAGACAGCCCTAACTAATAGTCATAGTCTTAAAATAGACCATTATAAATTTAAAAGACCATATTGAAAATCATAATTTCATTAATGTAGATGTGAATGCTTAAAATAAGGGATCATTTGTTTTTACGTCCGAAGACTAAAGAGTGATACTAAAAATTGAAAATTGAACAATGATTAAAACCTGAAATCTCAATAGCATGTTTGTTTTTTTTTTCCTCTTACCTCTGAATGTGTTATAAACTTCTTTATTTTTAAAATTTAAAATTATTTGAAAACTAGTAATTTAACATTTATACCTTTTTACCATTTATTGTTATGTAATTTTAATTAATTTAATAAAAACATCTGAAAATAAATAATTTAATAAATTCTAAAACATTTTTATGTCCTTATCAATAATATTTTATCTATAATTAAAATATGATTAAAAAAGTAGTAGTATTAACCATATATATATATAAATATATTAATATATTTAAGAAAACAAATAAAGAAATGAATGTTTAAATTGTAAATTAAAATATATTAATTTAATTTCAAAATAATTTGGGATAAGATGTATTTAAGTTTTTCTTTTCAGATATATTCTTTGTAAATATCAAGGAAAAAAAATTAAATAATATAAATTAGAATCAATTTGAAATTATGTTATTTTAGGGAGGATAGATTTGGAATACAAATTTTTAAATGTCATTGATTTGCAATTAAGTGAAAAGTCAAAAATTCTTATTTAATTTTTTTAATTTTTTTTTTAGTAATTTTAAGTGGTTTAACCCTTAAAAAAAAAATAACTTAATAGATGCAATTCAGTATTATTAAGTCTTAAGTGAAAATAAAAAAAAAAAACCAAACAAACAATCCCTAAGTCATTATCACTGTTATTATATAAAATCATAATTGTTAGGCAGATTCTGACCTAGTTATTGTTTGACCATCGAATATAACACATCTTAATTTATTTGTCTCTTTCAATGAGCAAACTTGTAAACGAGTGTCGACATGACTTTTCAGAGATCAATATCACCAATGACAACTCCAAGTATGCATTGCTTCTTGCTTCTTCATTTCTCATGCAACTATTTTGTTCTTCTTTCTGCACTAACTTATTAATGCTTAGACATAAAGCAAATTACACAAAATCGCCCTGGGTAAGACTTTCTATAGTGAAGGATGTTTTGACACTCAACTGTGGTGTGAAAGACAAAAACAAAAATACCTTTAATTTTTAAATTAATTTTTTTAAAATTAAAATAATAAATATTAATTTAATTAAAAAATAAATCTCTACCGTCCATCTCAGATAAAATTTGTTAAATTAATTTTTATTAAAAGTTTTTATTAATATTAACAAAAAAATAAACAAACAAAAACTAAACACTCCATTGACTTCATCTATCTTTGTTCATCAACAATTGAAAAATTTTTCAACATCTTCATCCTCTGTCAAATCACTCAGTTAATTTTTCCCCATCAAAATCCCATCTTCAAATCTTTCCCCATCCCCATCTCCATCTCTCTTTCTCAACTCAACCTTAGTTGCCAACTTAACCTCATTGATGATGGAGACCTCTCTCGCCTCAACCTCCCTCTCTTTCTCTCTAATCTCTCTGTGTCTCTCATCTAGATTCCAGTCCTATTCATTTGAGTTTGTCCTAGATAATGCATTGTCTCCAAGGCGATGGAGACGATGGAGACCCTTGGGTCTCCTTCGTTGGAGGCCCTTGGTCTAGTCTCCGGCAAAGGAGACCGAAAGGTCTCCGTCATTTTATTTTATTTTATTTTTTAAATTAATTGATTATGTTCTGAGCATTTTTAGAAATTGATTGATTTTTTTTTTTTAAGATCCAATTTGGATGAAGGGAGAATATAGTTGGAGTTGTAGGATGGTGATGGAGGATGATGCACTTCTCTCTCTCTCTTCTTCTTCTTCTTCTTCTTCTTTTCTCCTTAGGTATTTTTGGGTACACTTAGAAACCCATAAATCTGGGTTTTACTGTTTAGGTTTGATTGAAAATGATGTTTGAAGATGATGTTTAAGGTTTTTGGCCTGGATGTGTTTAAGATGGTTAGGGTCGGTTTGTAATGGGTAGGTGTTTGTGTTTTTACAATGGATGATTAATTGATGATGTGCTTGGGTTCTTACAGATGATTGATAATGTTAGGTCTAGATGCGTTTGAAAATGGTGTTTAGATGGGTTTACAGAATGATGTTTGGGTGGGTCAGATGCTTGTAGTGTTTAGGGTTGATGATTGATGATTCTAGGTTTAATTTTGTTTTGTTTGAAGATGAAGATGAACATCATCTTTTATTTTTAGATTTTTTTGAAAAAAAATGAAAAATAATTAATTTTTATTTTTTTAAATTAATTTTCACCATCCATATATGATGGATGGTGGAGATCTAAATCTTTAATAATTTTTATTATTTTAAAAAGTAAATTATAATTTAGTTATTTGATTTGAAAATAATTACAAGTGAAGTCAAGTTTTAAGATCTATTACAATAAACCCCCTACTGTTAGCCCATCTTTGTTAGAGTTAACGGATTGAGGGGCAAAATTGTCTTTTGAGCTTATTTTTATTTTTTAAAAATAAAGTTTAAAAACTTTAAAATATATTAAAATAAAAAAATGAATTTAAAAAAAAAAACAAGAAAAAAAGATCTAATCTCTAGATTGAATCTCTACTATCCATCTCATATGGATGGTCATCAAATGGAAGGTGGAGATACCATCTTTGGATCTCTATAACCCAAAAAAATGGATAAAAAAAAAAGGAGAAAAACTCAACCTCTTCAACATTGTCGATTCTTCTTATTCTTTTTCCCCATCCACCCACTTCTTCTCTCCCATCCAAAAAATTATCAACGAACATCGTCAACAACAAATCATCAACAATAAGGAAACACCACAAAATCATCAACCATTTAAAAAATAAAATGAAAAAAAAAAGTTGATAAAAATGGAGAACCATCGGTCACTTTCACTAGAGGCCAGAGGTCTCCAACGAAGGAGACTAGAGATGGAGACAAGTTCAGTCTCCCTTGCCAGGTTTGGCCATAATTGTAACACCCTTTTCTTGAACCTAGTATTAATTGTAGACGAAATGTATAAAATATACATTTATCTATAGAAGTAAAAGATTATTTTTAAAAAGTGATAAAGTTATAAATAAAGTAAAATATCAATGACATTTTGAGAAAGTAAAGAATTCTCTAGAGAATGACATGCATGTGAAATTATAAGAAACTTAAAGGGCAATCTTACAAAGGAGTGATAGCTTATATAAAGTGAAGTTAGAAGAAGAATCTAGAGAAAAAGAGAGGAAACTGTCGGCAAACAAGAGCCGAAGGCAAATCAGAGCACAGCAGCCTGTCCAAGCCAGATTTATCCCATTTTCGAATAGTTTTCAAGTCATAGAAAGGTGATGAACAAGTTTAGGAAGATTATGAAGCCAGATCAAGTGGTAAGAAGGAGTTTTCATGGTTTTCTTTTAGTAAAAAGTCTATCAAGACAGTCCATGAACTGCACCTAATGTTAATGAGATTTTCGTACATGGATCTAAAGATTTGAAGCATCAAACAAGTGGGAAAGCAAGGCAAAAGACTAAGGAGAAATTGGTGAGTGAACTGACCAAGAAAATATGTTGATTTAAAGTAGTTTGATTTTTGTTTAAGATGTTAAAATTCTGCCCTGAAATTTATTGTGGTTGTGATTTGGTTTCATGTGAAGAAAATTTGATGAAATGTTGGTATGTCTATGGATGTGAGATTCAGTCAAAAGAGGGATTTATGATTTAAATGGAATTTGATTGTTTTGCCATGGTTTTGGAATTGCTTGTGAGATATGAAAGTGTAAAACTTGATGAGATCAAGATGTGTTAATACTTGTGTAAGTGAAAAACCTGAAAAAGAAATGTTAGAATTTAGTATGCATGGGTTAGGGTCAAGCTGGACTAGAACACAAGCTCACACAGAACGAGCTGGGCAATACTTGCAGCCTTTTTACAATGCTTGTCCGAGCTAGGCTAGAGTGGCAGCTTGTAAAGATAGTTGAGTAATGTCGCAGTCCATTATAGTGCCTATATGAGCTGACCTAAGGCAGCAGCTCGTAAAGGGCGAGCTAGGAGGTGCTTGCGAATCGGGTTGAGTTCGATGAAGGCAACAGCTCGCAAAAAGGGTAAGTTGGCCAAGCTAGGTGGAGCTCACAGCTTGGGCTGGACTGGGCAGTACTACAATCTGTTACAACCTAGATGAAATTATAAGTTACAATGATAATAGAATTGACTTGGAATTGAGGTGTTTTACGTGTATGTATGTTCTAAGCAGAAATCGCCATTGTATATAACTGTCGGTGACACAATGAGCTAATGAAAGGGGTAAAAGAGCAATTATTAGTGAATTGGGAAGTAAGTTGTGAGTGTGAAAATATTTTTATTAATGTTGAATATATTTTGGTTTACTCTGCAAGCATTTTATAAATTTTCATTAGTTGTTTTTAGTTTATAAATGATTTTATGCTCTAGCATGAAAAAGAAAATTTGATGAGATGTTATGCAATATATTAGTATATTTTTATGTTTATAGAATGAACAAGAACTCAATTTGAATGACAGAAAGAAAAAGTTTTCAAAGACTAGTGGATTACCAAAGTTTATAGACTTTATAGATTCAGACTTGGTCAGTATACCTTACAGTATATGACAAGTGTTGGGAGGGCGTGTCACTAACATTGGAGGGATTGAGTTCGTCATGTCTATCATGTTGCCCTCTACACTTATGGGGTATTATGTCACTGTGCAATGTGTGATGTATAATTCCGCTACGTAATAGTAAGATGTTTTTGTAGTTTTGTCACCGTGTGCGATGCTAGCTTTTACGTCATGTGACCTCACATTGAGCGACGCTGGATTAGTCACCATGTGATTATAGGTTCCCTTAGGTTCCCATTAGTGTAGTTTGAAAGAAAAACATACCATTAAAAGTGGACTTTAGAAAGAAAATGTTTTAGCTATGTTTTGAAAATTTATAAAATATTTTAGCAATTTATGAACCTATTTTAGTAAGAAACCTTATCATGTTTTACACATGATTACGAGCTTTTGAAATTGCTTAGCAAGTTTATTAAACACAAGTTTTTAGAAATGAAAATGTTTTAAATACAAATTTTTTTCAAATGCTTTTCCAGAGATAGAATTTTTCTTAAGATTAGTTTAAATAGAAAATCTAACGCACTCATTGAGCTTCTTTAGCTCACTATATTTTTGGTTTTATGTTATAAAAACCTTTTCAGATGGAGGAACAAATGATCAGGGCACACGCTCTTCTCCTTTAGATTAGGTGGGTCGAAGACGATTAATGCTTCTGTGAAGTCACTTCTATGTATATTTTGATTTAGATATAAATTATGTGCATGCGCATATTTTGGATTGTAGTCAAATTTTGTAGAACTTGTTATATTCATGGTGATGTGTTAAGCTATTATATAAATGTTTAATGATCATATGCATTCATTATATTGATACTTGAAATTTGTGAAAATGTTTTCGATCATGTTCTTGAAAACTTACTTGAGATTTGAAATGATTTTGTTAATTAGTTTTGAATTGTGGTTAGGATTGTGTTGAGATAGACTGAAGGTCCCATTTGGTAGTGAAGAATGTAGACAAAATTTTAGAAGTGTTCATAAATTGTTTACAGGTGATTTAAAAAATGGGAAATGTTGAAAAAACAGTTGTTATGCTGTCAAAATTTTATAGAAATTCTTAACTTTAGAAAAATGAGATTTTAAAATTTATGTTTCATAAGGTTAGCGAAAGATTAAAAGTTAAGGGTTCACTCCATGACATTTTTTTAGGTCTTGCTAGTTAGACTACATGAGGGTTTTATGGGGTGCCTGACGAGATCGTTGGATTCTTTAGAGGGAATTCAGGTTGGGTCTCGTCAATAATGGTCTATGTCATGGATAAAGTTAAGTCAGTTATAGAGGTTGAGTCAAGAGAAGGAGATGAACTAGAGATGACAGTGGTCGACGATGGAGGTTGAGTCGAGAGAAGGAGATGAACTGGAGATGGTGATAGCAGTTTTGCTGTTACTTAGGGTCTTGATTTGTGGTTGAACATGTTGATTTATGGAAGAATGTGGTTTGAAGATGATTGAGGGGTTTTGACCTAGGTTTAAGAGAGGAGATGATGGGTTTGAAGATGATTTAGGGGATTTTTAATTTTTATATAATAAAAATTTTATTTAATTATTTAATTTTATTTAAATTAATTTACACTGTCTATTTTAAGATGGATAGTAAAGATCTGATGAATTTTTTTAATTTTTAATTCTTTTTAAATTTATTTTTGAAAAATAATTAAAATGTGAAGGTATTTTGGTTTTTTAGTCAATCCACAATTAAATCTGATGGATATTCCTAGTAGCAGGGAAGTTTATTGAAGTAAACATCTACAGTTCACTTCGTCCGTAATTATTTTTAAACCAGGTAGTTAAATTATAATTTGCTATATTTTAAATTTTAGAAGAAACTAAAAATGGTTAAAAGATGAAATTACCCTTGGTCAAACAAACGTTGACTAACTAAAAGTAACGACATGGGGTAATTGTCTTACAAAAAGCAAACTTTGTTTCCACCTATAGAAAGTCTTATCCTAGAGCATTTTTGTGTAATTTGCTCCTTAGATATATGTGCCAATACATACTTTATATATATATATATATATATATAAAGATAGAGAGAGAGAGTGTGTGTGTGAGTGAGTGAATGATTTTATCATCAGTGTCTCCTAAGTTAGGATAAACAAATCAAACTCA
Source organism: Litchi chinensis (assembly GCA_019925255.1). Lineage (NCBI taxonomy): Eukaryota > Viridiplantae > Streptophyta > Magnoliopsida > Sapindales > Sapindaceae > Litchi > Litchi chinensis. Next base: position 22,410,833 of record CM034464.1, read on the forward strand.
TCTATTGTAATTTTCAGTGCCTCCTAATTTTAAAAGTTAGGATGAACAAATCAAATTCATCTAATGTAATTTATCTCCTATTTAATTCAAATGTAATGAATTAATTTAATTGGTTTTTCTTAACTTTTTAAAGTCATAAAGCATTGATAGTAAAATTATTATATATATATATATGAATATCAGTATTCCAAAAATCGACCAATTCAATTGATTTTTCGCTCGATCTAATAACTCCCAAGTCCGAGGTTCTTTTCTTTAAAGGTGAGTACTCGATCGAGTTGGTCAAGTAATTGGTCCAACTCAACAAGCCTAATTATTATAAAACCTGCCAGAAATCACCCCAACACCACAAAAAATGGCTAAATATCCAAGAACAACCACCACAAAAAGCAACCAAATGATAAGGAGAGAAAAGGGATTGAGAGAATGAGAAGAGATTAGGGTAAATTATGGGAGGTGAGCAACGAGAAGTGAGACTAGAGATTGGAGATCTAGTGGCTTATAGTCGATTGAGTAGCAATGGAGATATGATCGACGTGAGGTGCGAGAAACTAGGTGAAAAAATGGTGAGCGGCACTGGTATGAGGTGAGAGAAACCATATGAAAAAAGTAAGGGTTTCTCTATTTATGCACACATATATAAAGGATAAATTATATAAACCTACTTTGAGGTTTGATGAAATTACATAAATATCTAAGTTTTGGCTGTAATAACATTAACCTCTATTGAGATTCCGAAAACTTAACAAAAATACCACTTGCACCATTGATCAAGAGTACTCTCCAATTAATTGTCAATTACTTGCCGAGTAATCAATAAATTGTTAACCCTTAACTCACTGGTCAATTCGCAAAGAGCGATTTTTAGAACTATGATATGTATATGTATATGTATGGCACATATACTTAGGTATCGATACACTTGACCCAAAAAAAATTAAAAAATATGATATTATTCTAAAATTATTGATTGTAATTTATTATATTTGATTAAAACTAAACATCTCTAATTACAATTAGTAAATATGATTCTACCTGCTAATTATTGCAAATGTTTATAATCTGACTCATTTAGTTATAATAAAATAAAATAAAGATACAATAAATTACAATAAGTAATTTTAGAATGTAATCATTTTTTTAGTCAAGTGTATTAATACTCTAGATGTACCCAAGTAAACCCCATATATGTGCGTGTGTGTGTACATATATATACACATACAGAGTAATTCTACCACCAGTAAAAAGTTAGAACGAATCAATCAAATTCATTCATTACATTTGAATTAAATAGAAGAGAGAATTTGTTTTAGAAGAGAGAATACAATGAATGAATTTAATTGACTCATCATAATTTTTTAAAGTTAGAAAGTACTGATGGTAAAAGTATTATCTCCACACACACACACACACACACACACACACATATATACATATATATAACTATATGTTTGTAAATAATTTGCGTAAGAATAATGCTAAACTTCCTAAATATTTTATCCAAATTCATATTAAAATGATGTGGTATGTGAGTTGTCAAGATTCTATTAATTATTACACCATCTCAAAATTTATAAGATTTTGATAACTTATATACCACATCATTTGGATATGACTTTTAACAAAATATTTGAAAAACCTAGCATCTTTACGTTAATGTTGTCCATGTCCATCTACAACTTGTTTATATAATTGATATTATAGACACGATGCCTCAACTTATTTTATACTAGTTTAATTTACAATATACCTAAGTATCCATATACTTGAAAAACAGAAGATAAAAAAAAAGGAAGTGATTGCATTTGTTATAACTTTCCTTTAAAAACATATACTTTCTTTCTTTATGTTATAAATCTCCATAGTTACTATTCACTGCCTGATCCAAAAATACATCATTCATCAAGTTTTTTAAGGTTTTAATTTCTAATTATTAGTACAAGTTATACACAAACTTCAAATTTATGTGCCTTTTTTTATAATTTTTTTTTTAGTTTACATGGATAATTCTAAAAATTTGTTCATATGAAATTATTTGACTTTTTGTTTTCTTTTTGGGTGGAGTAGGGTAAGAAGTTAAACTTAGAAAAAACTACTCATACTTTATATTTTAAAATAAGGATAAGATTTAAACCTTTGATTTTAAGAAGTTAAAGAAAATGTTCAACTACTCATATTTTAATTTTACTTTAAAGTTCTATACCTTGTAATTATATACTTTTAAAATAAAATTATCTTTAAAATTGAAGTGTCAAAAGTAAAAGGATATTGTCACAACAAAATGATTTAAATGTTTTCAAAACTGAAGTCAGTGCACTTAGAAAAGAAGTGTCCAAAACAAAAAATTGAATTGCAAGTAAAAATCTCTTAACAAAATCAAATAATGCAGTGTTCAAAAAAACCATTGTTTGCTCTACCAATCATTCTTTACCTAACAGCATTTTCCATAAAAGCAAGATTATGGTGTGTGTGTGCGTGTATCATCATTCATCAAAAACAACTTTGACCACAGCACAGCTCCCTCTCTCTACATATACATACATATATATATATATATACACTGACTGCTATTCTCTGCCTATGTATATAGATAGCTACATTCACCAAAAACCATGGCTCACACAAGCCTGTCAAGCTTTTGTACTTACATCTTCCATGTTAAAAGTCAGTGATTAGAAGATGAACCTGCAACGGCAAAACCTGAAAGTGGATCAGACAATATTGGTTAGTCACCAAGGGGAAGTGGCCAAAGTTTTGAAATTCTGCTTAACTTGCCGAGTCTTTTTGTTAACTAAATCATCAGCTGTTCTCAACTAAGTAATCTCGGAATCCTTGTCTTCCATCATGCATACAAGCCTTGTCTTCTTTTCTTCTACCACCTTTATCTATTCTTGCAACATTTTCAACTCCTTCATAGCATCATCCAACTGTGCATTGATCTTGGTTTCCTTGTGATTCCACTCCACAATTTCACATTTAAGTTTTTCCAACTTTGTTTGAAGCTCTTCTTGATTTTCTTTCATTGACAGCAACTCAAGAAGATGGCTTCGCATAGCTTCAACATCAAAGCCACTTGACTCTAGCTAAGAAGACATTCAAAAATGCTGTAAAGGTATCTACTTGTAATTGTGATATTTGCTCTGCCACCTTAGCAAAAGTCACCCACTGTCCGATGGCTAATCCTTCCTGCAATATCTCATTGCATTCATTTAAAGGACAGAAATGTGGTGTCTGTGGCATCAATCGAAACACTTCCATAGATTGAATGAAACTCAATAGTGACAAACTGCTTTCAAAGAATCGGAAGCTTTGATTCTTTCATGGTGTATCATCAATCGCAGCTGTCATTGCCTCACATTGCACAACAATGTCTTGTTGCAGTCTTCCTTTGCCCTCACTTGACTGATTGACAGTCTTATCGCAAACAACTGGACAGCAAAAACCAATGTGATTACCTGGTTGGTAAAAATGAACATAATCAAGCAAATTTCTAATAGTGGGAATAAAATTCACTTTAACTTATTGAGCCAGGCACAATTGTTGTAGGGCATATTGTTATAGTTTCATTAACATCAACCATGTTGCTTGGTACAATGGCCATCCCAATATCTTTAGTCTTGGAACTAGAATCAATATGTTCTACAGCCATTTCTGTTTATATATGCACATTAAAGCCAAAAAGAAAAAAAAAAAAAAAAAAAGAAAAAGCAATCCAAGTCATCGAGTCCCGAAAAATGTAGTCTGAACAAACGAATAAAGAATTACTACATATTACAAATTAAAGGATAAAAAGACCGAGTCTTAAGATGTTTATTTATTTAATGGACAATGTCTCCAAGCATAGTTAAGGAAAATAGCTTTTGTTTGTACTCTATGCAACATTTGAAATTGCTACACACTTCCTCTCCTAGTAATATTTCTCGAGATATGTCCATTTTAACTATAGTTAGTTTTTTCTATTTAGAAAAAAACTGCATTGCCATAATAACTACTTCGCATCATAAATGTAATGGGTGGAAAACTTAGGATGGTGTTTTCTTCTAGGAAACAATACAACATACGTCACCAGCTTGGTGAGGAACATGAAGTGAAAAATAACTTAGTAACCTAATTAAGGTGAACTATGAGATGAATACTCTTCATTGGCATCTAACAGCCATCAACTGAAACTTAAAGAAAACAGTAAAGATTATCGGGCTGAGAGGCCCTTGTACCTGTAGGTTCTCCAAAAACAACTAATTCATGACCACTAGTTGTATAGTCTCTACAATTGTTTTATCAACGACACCTTCAGTTCCATCACATTTCTTTACTGTCAAACATAATGCATATCGTTGAATAAGAAAATACATCCTTAAGTAAACATTGCAGTTTCAAGTTGTCCAACACTAGATATAGCTTTTGTACCTTCAAATAAGGATTTTGGACGCTCTCCTCTCTCTCGCTTCGAGCTGCTAGTTCCAGCCACCTTCAGCCGCAGTTTCTGCTGTAGAATTAATACTGGACATCATTAAAGTTGCCATAAATAATCCCTGGTATATTAAGCCTATAACATCACATAAACCGGGCCTCACTTCCGCAATGGCATACACAAATGTGGTTGACAACCCACACCATCATATAATCGACAGCCATGTTTCTAGATAAAAACTAATAGACCTAAAACAGATTAGTATCTACAGAACATGAAAGAATACTAAGCACACTCCATTGTTTATCATAATGAATGTAATCTTTGTACATCAAAACTTAAACCACATAATGGAAACATAACAAAAAAGTAGACTATCAAGTGTCAATACTATAAGGAGATATGAAATATTCAAAGATTACCAGGGTGAGTATTAATTTTCACTATAGACCCCATAAACAGTCTCAGTTGCTCAGGAATCAGTCCATATCAAAGGTAACTAGTTACAACTTTTGTCAGTGGTTTGGCACCTTAAGAAAGATACTATCTGGAAATCAACTAGACAACATCGATCTTAAAACCCGAACAGACGTGGAAACCAAAGCTGCACTATAAACATGATAATTAATTGCCTAGAATAAATCAATAGAAAAGAATCAAGAACCTCTCACATTTAAAAAATGTAGCAAACATATACGCACATGGAAATTGACTCTGCTATATACCATCCAAAGAATTGTGAGCCATGACAATTTCATTACATTTGATGGTAATATATTTCAATTCATAACATTCGATAAGATTCGAATAAAAATTTCTCAAACATAATGAAAGAAAACCTGAATTCTGGCAACATACCCCCCATTGGATGCTACATGGCACAAAAACACATAAAGGAAAAATAGTTAACACTAAAGAAGAAGTACACAACAAGAACAACAGCCATAAAAACAAAACTTCGAGACCAGCAATTTACATTTGGGAACATTATGAATGAAACCAAAATAGAAATAAAACTTTAAACCGAAACAATTAAGAAGAAAACTAAACAGCAATAAACATGATCTAATAGTTTGTGTCTGGGTGGTTACATTACATGGGCATATAAATAATCATCCAATATTTTAAAGAAAGGCATTAACATTTTAAATTAAACCAAAAAAGGAAGAACTTTTACTCAAAACAAAAAACAAATTTGAACTTCATAATCAACAAAACAGGACACATGCAAAGTAATACCTTTGTTGGAGGTTTAACCCATTTGCCATCCAGCCAATCCAGATGCACCCGCACTTGTGAAGAGGGAAACTTGATGAGATCAGGTGGGTTGTCAAAGAGAACAGAGTAGGCCTTTGGTTCCTCTTCCTCCCAGACTTGACACACCACCCCAACCCACCAACCATCATTGTGATAAGCATCCACCACCTCACTCACCTGAAAACCCTCATGTTCATGAGGTGGTGGAGGTAGAGGCCTTAAAAAGGGGAAACTGACATGCTCTCTCAACAGCTCCTTGCCATCATTGGAAAGCAAGCTTTGGAACTCCACCAAAAAGGTCATTGTCCTTGTACTTCTTCGAAGACTAGACAAGGGTGTCTCCAAGATTTTGCCCACAAATCATGCACCTCGTAAACCGTCCATCTTGCCACTCGCTTCCAAGTGAACCTTTTGGCAAAGGTACTCGTGCCTAAGGCCGGTAATTTGGAACCCAATATAATGAGTTAACATGAAACCGACACGATTATTATAGGTTAGAGTTGAACATAAATGAGTTGAGTAAATAAACGGGTCAACTCATCCAACCCGTTTACTAATCGGGTCGGGTTCGTATTTTTTTAAACGGGTAACGGATTGACCCGTTTAATAGAGTTAAAAAAATAATTTCATATTGGAGGGATATTCATGTAATTTTAATGGTAAATATATATATTTTATGTTTTGGATTATATTTATAGATGATTGTATTTTTTTAGGTTTTGGATTGTATTTGTAAATTTAAGAGGTCTTGTGTATTTTATTTTTATTTATTTTTTATTAGAACTATATTAAAATGTAAATATATTAAATATGATTAAATGGATTATAAACGGGTCACTAACAGGTTAATAAACAAGTCAATAAATGATCCGTAAATAAACGGGTTAATCATGTCGTTTCTGTGTCAACCCTTTAATTATCGTGTTGTGTTCATGTTAAAGGGGTTCGACTTATTTATAAATCGTGTCATGTTCATATCGGGTCAAAAATAATTTGGTCGTATTCATGTCGTGTCCAACCCAACCCGCCAACCTCGAATTGCCACCCTTACTCGTACCAGTATCAGGAGACCCCATTTGCTTGTTTGAAGAAACTGAAGGTTGTGTGTGAATTTTGAAAAAAGATTGGACAAAAAGTCATTTCCTAATCTTGAAATTAGAAGCTCTTCGAATCCTGACACATGGAATAACACAAATCGCCAACTGTAAGATATAGAGGTTGGCACAAAAAGATGGCTTGACCGAACCGACCCAAAACGAAACCGGTTTCGAATGTTCAATTCAGGTCATGTAAAGATAAGGATTTTTGGTTTTACATGTGCATAACCGATAAAATTTTGCCTAGACCCAAATCAAACCTAAAACTGATGTATATATATAATTTTATATACAACAACATTACGCATCTACCTTTTAGGACCATAAAGGACCCGTGTAATTTCAACGCCTAATTAGCCTTATATCAAACCATGACTAATCATCCAAATCCCTTTTTCCATTCCATTTTATGAAATTACCTTTAAAATTTGAAGTGACATTTTAACTGTATTAAAGTGTTATTATGTTATATTAAGCAACTTAATTTTTAAATTTCAAATCTCAATAAGACAAAAAATAGCGGTCTAAATTTTTCATTTTAAAAAATATTAGAATATTTCAAAAAAATATCGAGATTCTTTGAGATAATGGATATATTTTATAGATATATCTGGATACGTAGGACACTTCAGAGGATACTGGATATTCCATCATATCTATATCATTTCCTCTAAAATTTAAATAATATCAAGATATATAGGTATCATATAGATATTTAAAACTGTAGATGAACTAGGTTACTTCTCAGTTCTTACTAGGAGTAGGCAACTCCATGTTTGGTTAGGTTCTTGTTGGAACTGAACAAAATTTGACAAGACCCATCCTGACGCCTAATTCAAGTTCGGGAGAATTATGTGAAAATTGGGGTTTTTTGAATTAAAATTTATATTTACTAAATACCTTTAAAATACTCGTCGTAGTTTTAATAATTTCTTTGATCGAAATAGAGATTGAACAAATCTAAAATTTTTAAATTTTTTGTGTTGAAGCCCAAAAACTAAATATATAGAATAATTCTTAAATATCTATAAAATGATTATTACTTTGTAAAACTATTTTGGAAATACACTTATAAAATTTGGTAAATAAAGAAGCAATACACATAATTTTAACTGTTTATCATCATGTGACCCTTCTTATAATATGTCATAATCTACATGAACCTGCGGTAGATACCTGAAAAAAAAAAAAGAAAAAAAAATAGATTTCTAAAGAGTGAGCATAAACGCCCAATGAATAGATATAAATTTTCAAAGACATGTATAGGTAAAAGATAACATTTTTTTTCCTAACCATAAATACTTCTTAGTGATTCATAAAATTTCATGTCTGAAATAGTAAACTAAACTTAAATATGATCTCATCGATAAAAAGAAACAATTTCAATGATTTTATCTGAAAGTAAAACCGAATATAATTTCATACCATTGCAAAGTTATAACTTCTATATAAATTATCTTTATAACTTTAGTAATATAAAATGAAATCTAAATTCTGTAAAACATTTCTGAAATCTCATTATGTAAATCCACTATTTTGTAAATTCTCATTCCGTACATATAAAATACGAAAATATATAATCTGTAAAACTTTTCTGAAAATATGATTTTAGATTTGAATCTACACCAAACTAGTACGTCAGGAAACTCTGTCGCACATGGTGGAGATACTTAACACACACATAGAGGGCAGAGATAACTTCTGTCATCCATATGTTAGGCGACTCAATGACTCTCTCTTAAGCCTCCAATGCTTCATCTGACTTTTGCACTAGCTTGTGTTAGGCGTCTATCTCGGCCTTACTTATGTAATGTCAATTAAACCATTAGAGGGGAGGATATACTTTGGTGTTTTAAAAATATTTTTTTATTTCTCTTTCCTTTCTCAAATTTTTTCTAAAAGCATTTTTGTAAGTAAAATTCTAAGTACTTTTTGTAAAACTTTCCATGCTAAATATTTAGTTTTCAACAAAAGTCTCATCCATGCATGTATTTATCAAAATCATAGTTTTTCATGCAATTTATAAAACATGCTATAAACTTTCATGAATCACTTGGTTTATTTATAAACCATAAAATATAATTTACTTTATTAGTTTGTAAAACATACTTTGGAAACTCAATACAATATTCATAAAATTCACAAATCATCTAACACACTTTAAAACTACCAAAAGGCATAGTTTTTAATTTTACAAACCCTAAGATATACTTTTAAAATCACAAAACATAATCTTAAATCCATAAATTAATTATAAAAACATACTTTAAGATTTAAAAATCAAACAATTAATTCACAAACCATATAATATAATTTACTTTATTAAATTGTAAAAACATACTTTGGAAACCATATAACAAAGCTTACTTCGTTAAATTGTAAAACATACTTTGAAAATCCAATACATATATATAAATTCTCAAATCACCAAACATATTTTATAATCACCAAAAAGTATAATTTCTAATTTCATAGACCAATAGGTATGCTTTAAAATCACACAAACATAACCTTAAATCTATAAGTTGCAAAGTATATTTCAAGATTTCTAAACAAAATCGATACGGTATAAATCCCAATTCATATCATAAAATTTATAAAACATAATATAAAGTTCATAGGTACTAAGTATACTTTAAGATTTTAAAACAAAATCTATATTTCATAAATCACAAATCATATCATAAAATTTGTGAAACATAATCTACGGTTTATTAAAAAAAAAAAACATAATTTAAAGTTTGTAGGTTTTAGTATACTTTAAAACTTCAAAACATACTCTAAAATTCATACTTCCTTCAACTTATATTCTAACCATAATATATCCTTTTTAATTCATGAAACAAACTTCAAATTCTCAAAACACACTTCAAAAATATTACAATATACTTCAAAATTCATAGATCACAGAATATATTTAAATCTCAAAACTAAATAAAGTTGAAACATAACAAGAACATTTTCATAACTCAAGTTAAGAGAAATATCTACTTACTAGGTTACTTCCGAGCCCTATAGAAATCTTCTTATACTTGTCTTTTCCTTGGAATCCTTTTCACCTAAAGCACCTTCAAAAATTTATTTAGGGTCTGTAAGAACTAAACTAAGAAAATTGATTCTAAATTGAAACTAGTTTCTCACCACTAATCCTTCTCCAAACTTTCTTGATTTCATTCACCTCTTCTTATTTCTCTTTTCTTCCTTCTTCTCCATTTGCTTTGATTTTTCTTTCTTCCTTTGGGGTGGGCCGGGCCAAGGTTAAAAAAATGGGTGGGTTGGCTTTTAAATTCACATATAATTATATATATATATATATATATATATTCTCATGCATGACCATAATTCTATACACTAGCCACCATTTCCACCACTCATTTTTCCATCCAAATAAAAATCCAATCAAGTGTCCTTTTACATTTCAATCTTGTCCTTTTCATAACATTTTATTTTCATTCTTATCCTTTTTAAAGATTTCTTTCTTTTTTCGTCAATTGCCCTTCAAAAATCTTATAATTATCCTCTTTTGTGGTGGATGAATTTACTCCTCTAACATTCTCCTTTTTCATAATTTTACCCTTCTTATATCTCATTTTTCCATGTTTGAACTTAGGTGGGTATATTTAGAAAAACACTTAAGTGTGTTTAGAAAATAATTGGGTCATACTAGTTTTAATTGGGCTCACTTGATTTATTTTCTCTTTGAGCTTTTAATATAAATTTCTAATTGAACCCTTTGTGATTTTTATTTGAGCCCCACTTAGACTTCATTTAGGTATACATATATGTATATATGACTTATTAGATCAGTTTGGATTCGAGATGTTACAGAACCAATTTTTTTTTTTTTTTTTCAGTTCTATCGAACATGAAAATTTTGAGAATTGAAACCGATATGAACCGAACATGGTTAGTTCGGTTTAGGTTGGTTTGATCCTCATTGGTTTTGGAAATCAGTTGTTCAACATCACAACAAACTCAAACAAAAAGAATCTTAAAATGAAATGAAAAAAAAAAATGAACAAACAAGAAAAACAAACTCAAACTAATAACAAAAAAATCAAACAATAAAAAGAAAAAAAAACACACAAAACAAAAACAAAAATACAGCACAAATGCAAATAAATAAAACATGACCAAACATAAATAACACAAAAAAAAATAATAATAATAAAAACATGTTCTTGACAAAAAGACAATAGAACACAAACTCAAATCAAGCACAATACAAAAGCAAATACCTGGTATTGGTAAAAGTTGCAGACAAATAGCAATAGAAGAAAAAAAAAAAAAGAGAGACCAATCGTTATTGTTGAACGACAAATTAGTAGAAGGCAAACGACAAAGCTAGTGATAGGGGTCAGCGACCAGTTCAATGATAAGAGGTGAAGACAGGGGTGTCAACATATTTGAAGAAGTAAAAAAAGAGGAAAACAGATGTTGGCAATGATATCTTTATAAAGAAGAGGTAGAGGAAAATGGAATAGAAAAGTGAATGGATGTAGCTAATTTTTGATTAAAAAAGAATAGAGATTTTTCTTTTTTATTCTTTAAGAATATGTAATCTTATTAAGTTAATTCTTATGACGATCAAACCATGACTTATCTTTTTATCTTTTCTTGGGAGTGGTGTTGATATCATTCTTTTACGATTTTGGTTTTTGATTGAGTTATAATCAATAGGTTAAATTTCTTTATAACTTTGGTTCTTGATTGTCTTATAATCAACAGATCAAAGTTCTTGTTATAGAGTTGTTTTAATCTTTCTTGGAGTTGCATTTCAATTCAATTGTGGATGTCGTAACTTGTTATATGAGATTCATATTAGGTAGGATAGAATTTAGGGAAATGGTGCAAAGGGAGCATGTGGAACGTAACAACTAGTTGAATAACCACCTTTTCGTCTTGAATGGGAAGTTGTCGGAGTTGGTTTCGATTAGGAATATGATAGCCACTTTAAAAGAGAAAATAACACCAAAAGAGAATAAGTCCTTGGGCAAAGAATGATCATCCAGGGGATAGAATGAGGCTATTTTGACAGTCACAACAATTACTATATCCGAGCAGAATTTGGAATTCAGAACAACCACTCAACTTTACTCAACAAATGATGAATTTTGACTGGTTGTGAAGAAGGTTAATTTACCCAATTTCAATAGTCAAGTACCCTATTGGATGGGTATATTGGGCAACATTTTAAAGTTCAAGGTACTAATCGAAGAACAAAGTCCGATAAGTGTTTGTTGCAATGTAAGAGATAGTAATTCACTAGTTGCAATGGTTAAAAGCAAATGCCCTTCGATTACTTAGGAGGAATTATTTAGAGAAATCATGAGGAGATTTGGTGGACGAAAGTTGGAAATCTTTACGAGCAAATGGTAAGATTAAGGCAATCCACGCCTGTTGAAGATTACATCCAATAATTTTAGCATGTAGTAGGAATGGTTTTTAAACTTCCCGAACCGGTGTATATGGGAAATTTCATTAATGGGTTGAAAGAAGAAATCAAGAGAAAAATAAGGGTTCACGACCCAGAAGAGCTAGTACATGTCTTGGAAATCGTAAGTGACTTGGAGGAGAAGATAGTTGGTGTAAATATGTATAAAAGTGAGAATCGTGGATACCAACCCATGTCCAACAGCCCACGCCCTATAGGTTACCCATTATCTAACCCAACTCCTACTGGACCGATTATTTCATGATTTGAACAATGACTAAATACTGTCAGTCAATCATCAGCCTTTTCGACACCAATGACTCGAGTATTCCTTCAAAATAGACAAAAACTTTTCACCATTTCTTCGATTGAGATGCGATCTTGCCACCCTAGAAATCAATGCTTTAATTATGAGGGACATGATTGCCAAACTATGTTTGTCCCAATGCACACTTATAGGCCATGATTACAACTGAGGATGAGGATGAGGAGATATCTAGCATTTTGCCTTAAGGACAAGGCAGTTGTTAAAGGGATTAGTGTTGTTAGGCCCCTAACCCAAGGAGGCAGTAATAAAAAACTTGAAGATTTATAAGAGGAAAATCAAACCAATCAATGTTGATTGATGGGATTTGGTTTAGGCAATTTCATTGATTAGAGGAATTTGTCTAGTCAAATCAATCAATGTGATTGATGGCATTTGGTTTAAGAAATTTGCTTGATTAGAGGAAGTTTGTATAGTCAAACCAATCAATGTGATTTATGGGTTTTGGTTTGGGCAATTTGCTTGAATCGAGGAAGTCTATCCAAGCGTTAAATAACTATATAAATGGGATATTAGGATAGTTATAGTTATCTGAAATATTTGTATAGAAATTATAAAGTAGCTCTGTTAAGCTTAGTGCAGCACCAATCGTGTGAATTCCATGTGTAGCACTAGGAAAATTGTATTTGTTCTTTTCTTTTCTAAGCAATAAATCACCTATTTAGTCTTTATTAGTCTTTTGTTAGTTAGAGTCCTAATATACATATATGTATATACAGATATATAATAAAGTCCCATTTCAATTGTAAAACATAATTTATAATCTATAAAATCAATTGAGTAAATGAATTCTTTGCTTCCGATAATGGATAAATAAACAAAAGCTAAATATAAATAATTATGATAAATCAATTTACTTAAAATAAACTATCCACTTATAAACTTTCTATTTAAAACAACTATTCACTTATAAAACTCATTTCCTTATAAACTTGGCTCTATCCTAAAATCAAATAAACTCAATTTAGAATTTATGAGAAAATTAATTAATTTTTTGGATTCCAAATTGCATTGAAATAAAATCACTTATTTGAATAATCAGACACCTAAAATCTTCCATTCATCTATTCCAAATTTTTCACCTAAAATCTTCCATTCATCTATTCCAAATTTTTCTTCTCTTTCTCTTCTCTCTCTCTTCTTCTTTCTTCTTGGCTTTTTGGCTTTCTTTCTTATTTCTATTTCTCTACTGCTGTCTCACTGCTCTATACTTTCTTCTATTTTATACATACATACATACACACGTCTCTTTGAAATGCTTGACTGCCTCACAGTCTTTCTTTCAAACTCGATATTGCTTACCATGCACAATCTTGTGATACTTGTCTTTCTCTTTTTTACTATTAAAATACGACCACCAATCTCATTCTCTTGGCTCTCTCTCTCTCTTTCTTTGACATTATTGTTCTGCTTTTGCTTTGCTCAAAATATCTCAGCTTTTTTGCTTCTGTTCTTATTTCTAACTCTCTCAATTTTTTTTTTTAAAGCCCACCTGTTGGGTTATATGGGCATTGGGTCGGGTTCACCCAAGATGGCCCAATACCCAAATTCAGATCCAAGATCCATCAGAAATGGATTTGGTTTATTAACTGCCAATGGCAGTTTTCTGATGACAGTTTTCTTTTGCACGTTGCAATGTAACTGTTTGACAGACAGTTACTTCCTGATATATATATATGCAAATATGGGCAGCACTGTGTGTGTTTTTTTTCGGTGAAAAGAAGACGTATACAGCAAACCAGAAAAACAGAGATAGAAAGGAGGCAGGGTACTTACATTGTGGAAAAAGATTTCAATCCGATTTCGTGGTGAAATCCGACCAGTTGAACAACGTGTGATCGTCCAACAATCCGCTGCGAATTCAAGTAAGTTTAGAACATGTTTCTTCACTGATTTTTAAAGTTCGAAATTCAATGTATATATACTGTTATATGATTTCTTATATTAACATTGGTATCAGAGCATGGTTGTTGTTGTTTGCTGGTAGAAAGTTCTTAAAATAGCATGAAATTTAATTACATGTTGATTTTAAGGCATTTAGAAAGTCATTTTCGGAAGAACTGACAATTTCACCCGAAAACGTTTCTTAACTTTAATGATAGAAATCTTGATTATTTGGGTTTGATTATTATACCATTGGAAAGGGCTTGAAAAGAGATTTCCAACGGTATATAATATGATAAATTTGGGTGTAAAACGAGTAAGAAAAATGAATTTGAAATTTTGCTCTGAAAACTGCGATTTCTGGAAAAATGGCTGGAGCCTGTTGAAGACGATGAACAGTGCTCAGCCACGTGTCGATCAGGGAAGAGGCCGCGTCGTCCAGATGACGTGTCGAATTTTGATTGAGACACGTAGACGACAAGTGATCCAGTCAGATTGAGCCACGTGTTTCCACGTGTCATAATTTGGGCGAACCAGGTTGTGACACGTGTCAGAAGACATGGAAGCATGCTGTGCTGCCACGTGTCAGAACGTGTGGCCAGTCAGAGACTGCCATGTGTCCCTGTAGGTTGCTGTGTTGCTGCATTTGTGATGCACGCGCGGCTCAGTCCGGGGGCGCGTGACCGCGACGGTCGCCGGCGCGTGAAGCTCACGCGCCGCCGTCGACGGCGGTCCGGTCGCCGGAAATTTAAAAAAAAAAAAAAAAAAAATTTACATTATTTATTTTATATTTATCATTATTTTTTGATATTATTATTTATTAACCTATTTGATTAATAAAATATTTCATTTAGTGATGTTGTGCTAAATAAATTAATATGTTTAACATGATAAATTTTGTAGATGG
Source organism: Litchi chinensis (assembly GCA_019925255.1). Classification (NCBI taxonomy): domain Eukaryota; kingdom Viridiplantae; phylum Streptophyta; class Magnoliopsida; order Sapindales; family Sapindaceae; genus Litchi; species Litchi chinensis. The sequence continues at coordinate 22,426,148 of CM034464.1, forward strand.
CTTATCGTGTTATTCATCATTTTACTGATTCCGATGAGGAGGTCGAGGAGGTCATCGAGATAGTTGAGAGTCCCGACATTATCGATATTTCTGATGATCCAGACGATATCATTGTCATATCTGATGACGAGGAGGGCGTTGAGCCTCCGGATTATGTGCCTACTGACTATCCAGTTGATGTTATTGTCATATCTGATGACGAGGAGGGCATCGAGCCTCCAGATTATGTGCCTTCTGGATATTCAGCTGATGTGATAGTCATTTCGGATGACGAGGATGATATCGAGGTTATATCAGACGATGATGAGGACGTCGATATTATGGATGCTTCTGATGATGAGATGATTGAGGTGATAGATATCTCATCAGACGAGGAGGATCCGGAGATGACGATTGATTTTGACCTGTATATGAGAGAGTTTGATGACTAGATTGATTCTTACATCCATTATATGTCTGATTCATATTGTGTTTATTTTATTGTTATTTCATTATAAATATTACTTTTATGTTGGATATTTTAAATAGTGCATTGTTTAATGGATGATGTAATTTCTTTATTTATTATTTATATATGAAATCATGTTTCATTTTCATTACACCATGTATGATGTTGTGGGTGTCCTAATCAAAATTCAAGAATGATATTAGGACTGTTTTGCGTAAATACACTTATAAGTATAGTTTAATGAATAATTGGAAGTGGATGATGATAGGTGGCTTGACTACCTTTTCGATTCCTATCCAAGGATTCATTTTTTCATATTTATGAGTGTATGATTGCTGCATTATAATAGTGAAATGATAATAGATGTGCTAGTACAGATATAAAAGGATATAGATAGAAAGTCTCTAAATAGAAATAGATATCATTTCAGGAATGGCTTCAACTTCGAAGAATATTATCGCTGAACTAAATAAGGGAGAAAAACTGAATGGTGACAACTATGATATCTGGCACCGAAAAATTCAGTATATTCTCGAAGAGCAGGATGCTCTTGAGACCCTGACAAATACAATGGTGATGCTCCAGTCAGGTACAACTGCTCAATGCAGAAGAGACATGGAGATCTATCAGACATGGAAAAAGAAGAATAGCATTGCTCGGATTACTATCCTGAGCAGCATGGATGATGATCTCATGTGCATGTATGAAGGTTATGAGACTGCCCAAGACATGTGGATAGCTTTGAAAGACAAGTATGGTGGTACTTCAACCACTAAGCTGAGGAGGCTCACTATTAAGTTTGACACTTATAGGAAGCGCCAAAATCATACTATGAGGCAGCACCTAAGGGAGATGTCAAACATGATTCGTGAGCTCAAGACTGCTGGGCATAATCTCACTGATGAGCAGCAAGTACAAGCTGTGATCCGGTCTCTTCCCTCTAGCTGGGAGAACATGAAGATCAACATGACTCATAATGACAATATCAAGACATTTGATGATATTGCACGTCATGTTGAATTGGAAGATGAGCGCTTAGAAGCAGCTAAAGCTTCCGGTCAGCTTTATATGGCTGAATCCAGCAAGCGCAAAGGCTTAGGCTTTAAGCGCAAAGGATGGAAGAGGAACTTCAAGAAAAGGAATGTAAATTCCAGGTTTAAGAAGAATGAGACCGGAAAGCGCGAGAAGGGCAAGCGCGCTGGGGCTAAGAGGGATAAGGCCAAAATGACCTGTTTCAACTGCGGCCAGTTGGGCCATTTTGCTCGTGAATGTACAGAGCAAAAGAAGGAAAAGGTACAATATCACTCCGACATATTAATTATGCTTATGTTTCTAGCTCAGTATTACTCACTGAATCTCGTCCTTTGTGGACTGTAGACTCAGGAGCGACCGATCATGTAGCTAGAGATCGAGGAGCATTTGTAGAGTATCGTCGAATAAGCCAAGGATCAAGATGGATATATGTGGGGAACAACTCACGTGTTGAGGTGAAGGGTATTGGCACTTGTAAGCTTGTTTTATATGGAGGCCAAGTACTCTATCTCCACGATGTATTATTTGCTCCTGATATTCGGCGAAATTTAGTTTCTGTACCAGTACTCCTTCAGTTGGGATATGCTTTAAACTTTTATGGTGATTGTATGAACATCTATTTGGATTCTGTTAAGATAGGCACTGGATATTTATTAGATGGTTTTATTATATTAAATACCGAGATGAACGGTTATTATGATAATGATGGTTGTTTTTCATTTGTTGCTTCTTCTGATATTGCAAATATCGATGTTAATACTTGGCATGCTAGACTAGGGCATATTGGTCAGGATCGAATGAATAGATTGACCAAAGAGGGATTTTTAGGTTCTCTCAATAAGATAGATTTGCCCTTATGTGAAAATTGTCTAGCAGGAAAAACAACTAGAAAACCATTTGGAAAAGGAATTAGGGCTGAGAATCCATTACAGTTAATTCATTCCGATATTTGTGGACCTATGAATGTTAGAGCTAGAAGTGGTGCTTCGTATTTTATAACTTTCATAGATGATTACACTCGTTATGGTCATGTTTATCTAATCTCCCATAAATCTGAAGCATTAGATTGTTTTAGATTATATCTAAATATGGTGGAGAATCAATTAGATAGAACTGTCAAAGTCCTGCGAACTGATCGAGGACGAGAATACCTCTCTGAACAATTTGAGACATTGTGTCAAGAGAAAGGTATTATTAGGCAATTGACCATTCCTAGGACTCCGCAACAAAATGGTATAGCGGAAAGAAGGAATAGAACTTTATTAGAGATGGTAAGATCTATGATGGCACAAGCGAACCTCCCAATATCTTATTGGGGAGATGCACTACTAACAGCTACTTATATTCTTAATAGAGTCCCTTCCAAGTCAGTATCTTCCACACCCTATGAATTATGGACAAGTAGAAAACCTGATCTCACCCATATGCGACCTTGGGGGTGCGCAGGATACGTACATGACTTGTCCAGTAAATATGGAAAGTTGGGTGCTAGAGGAAAGAAATGTATCTTTATTAGATACTCTGAGTACTCGAAAGGATATGTATTCATAGGAGAAAATTCCGATGGAAGCATAACTGAATTGGAATCACGTGACGTGAATTTCTTAGAGAATGAATTTCCTAGCAGAGGTGAAATTGAAAAGGATTTTCAATTTTACGAATTGAATGAATCTTATGATGATGTGCATTCGAACACTCAACTAGAGGTAGATAGAGAATTGTCTGAAAACTCTATCCCTAGTGGGAGTGATAAAACTATTGAAAGAGCTCTCTATTTGTTCCCAGTGGGAGCATAGGGACTAATGAGTTAGTACCCTCAAAATCATCAATTCGTAGAAGCGATCGTAAAGTTGTTCCTCGTCGTCGATTTGAGATCGAAGGGGAAGCTTTTATGCTTGCTTCACATGATAGTGATGAGCCAAATAATGTAAATGAAGCTCTCAACTCACCTGCTAAAGATTTTTGGATTCAAGCTATGCAAGAAGAGATGGAGTCAATGAAATGCAACCACGTCTGGGACTTGGTTGATTTACCACCTGATCGGAAAGCCATTGGAAACAAATGGGTTCTCCGTATCAAGCGTAGGGCAGACGGCTCAATAGAAAGGTATAAGACGAGATTAGTAGCAAAATGATATACCCAACTAGAGGGTATAGATTATGAAGAAACCTTCTCCCCTGTGGTAAGGTTTGCTTCAATTCGTCTTATATTAGCTATCGTTGCACACATGGACCTGGAATTACATCAGATGGATGTAAAGACAGCTTTTCTCAATGGAGAACTGGAGGAAGAAATTTACATGGAACAGCCAGTAAATTTTGTTTCAAAAGGTCAAGAGCAAAAAGTTTGTAAGCTCAAAAGATCTATTTATGGTTTGAAACAATCCTCTAGACAATGGTATCTTCGTTTCCATGAGGCAGTAATATCCTATGGATTTGAGATGACAGAAGAGGACCATTGTGTATATGTCAAACGGGTAAAAGATAAATTCATAATTTTATCTTTATATGTGGACGATATTTTATTAGCTGGAAATGACAAAGAGTTTATGATGACCATAAAGAAATGGTTATCCTCAACTTTCGAGATGAAAGATATGGGAGAAGCTGCCTATATTTTAGGAGTTAAAATTAATAGAGATCGTTCAAAGAGAATCTTAGCTTTATCACAAGAGCCTTATATTAAAAAGATTCTCGAACGATTTCATATGGCTGATTGTAAGCCTATGGATACTCCCATCTCGAAGGGACAAACTCTTAGTCTCGAAATGTGCCCTAAGACTCCGCAAGAGCGTGAAAGAATGCAAAGAGTTCCTTATTCCAGTGCTATCGGAAGTCTCATGTATGCTATGATGTGTACGAGACCTGATATCTGCTATGCAGTTGGATTAGTTAGTAGATATCAATCCAATCCCGGTCAAAAACATTGGATCGCTGTGAAAAGAATATTAGCATATCTTAAAGGAACTGCAGACTACTCCCTATGCTACAAAGGTGGTAACATGCGTTTAATTGGGTATACAGACGCTGATTGGGGAGGTGACTTGGATGAGCGAAAATCTACATCAGGTTATGCATTTTTGCTCAGCCAAGGTGCTATCTCTTGGAGTAGTAAGAAACAGTCATGTATTGCATTGTCCACCATGGAAGCTGAATTTATAGCGTGTTCAGCAGCAGTTCAAGAAGCAGTATGACTTAAGAGATTTTTTGAAGATCTAATTTTAGAAGTTGATGCAGAGAAGCCAGTTACCATTTACTGTGATAGTCAAGCAGCCATTGCTTATACTAAAGATGCGAAGTATCACAGTAAATCGAAGCATATAGAGACTAAATACAATTTCGTTAGAGATATAGTGACAAAGAAAAATGTAACGATCAACTATATATCTACGCATGAGATGGTTGCTGACCCACTTACAAAAGCTGTGACAAGAGATGTTTTTAAGTCACATGCTAGGTCTTTAGGTCTACGTAGATTATAGTGTTGTAATTGTCACTTTGAACTATATCCATTTGTGAATAAATATTAGATTTATTACATAATACTAGCACATATTCATTTCACTTGAAATATGTAAAGTATGTCATCAGGTTGGAGACTGGTATTCTTACACGTACAGTCGCCTTGGTTGCTAGGAAAGCAAGCCAAGATGAGACACATATATTTTAGAGAATAAATTGGAGTTTGTTCTCTTAAGGACTTAAAATATATGTAATGTCGCCTTGGCCATAGCCAAGATGAGGTTCTACACTAAATATCAATAATAGAACCGCTCATGATGTATCCTCACCATCATGAGAACCTGATTAAGCCAGATGTGAGTTTCTTAGTAAGAGATACTTAGAAAGCGAACTTTTTTTTAGAAACTCAGGTTAGACGTTATGAGAGCGTCTGAACTAAGATCTGTACAGTGAATAATATAAATATAATTGACATACGCGTCCCTATTGAGGGACAAGATTCACTGTAACATGCGTTTCATACCGTATGTGCTTATTGTGACCGACATGGAAAATGAGTGAATTTATCCCTAATTCCTTATTGTGTAAGTTCCATTGAAGTTTGTAAAACTTCTACCTATGTCCTTAGTGACTATTCACTTTGTCTCAAAGTAACAAAGTGATGCTTGTATCATTAGTGTGTTTTCTATGGCCATGATAATGCGGCCTATGGGACATTTCTATGATGTCAGTCATTTTTGTTGACCGAGAGACGAAAGTGAGATAGGAAGATTTAATGAATTTTATTTTTCATATATTTACATGTCGACAAATTGTGATTTGGAATCACAATTGTAATTATATGAAGTATCGGAGGATCAAGCATGTTATGTTAAAGGGATCGAATATGCTTGAACAAATAAAATTCTATTAAATCTAGGACATAATAATGAACACATTAAAAATCTCTTGTATAGAAGTACAATTGAGATTTAAAAGTAAGTCCTACCTCAGATTTTGTTGTTCATAGGTCACACAATGTATTTACCTGTATGAATGCTTGTACTCTTTATTATGAAAGGGTCACCAGTGTTTTTTCTCTGTTAGTTCTGCTTGGCCCATCTTGTGTGAGTGGGAGATGTTGGGTTATATGGGCATTGGGTCGGGTTCACCCAAGATGGCCCAATACCCAAATTCAGATCCAAGATCCATCAGAAATGGATTTGGTTTATTAACTGCCAATGGCAGTTTTCTGATGACAGTTTTCTTTTGCACGTTGCAATGTAACTGTTTGACAGACAGTTACTTCCTGATATATATATATATATGCAAATATGGGCAGCACTGTGTGTGTTTTTTTTCGGTGAAAAGAAGACGTATACAGCAAACCAGAAAAACAGAGATAGAAAGGAGGCAGGGTACTTACATTGTGGAAAGAGATTTCAATCCGATTTCGTGGTGAAATCCGACCAGTTGAACAACGTGTGATCGTCCAACAATCCGCTGCGAATTCAAGTAAGTTTAGAACATGTTTCTTCACTGATATTTTAAAGTTCGAAATTCAATGTATATATACTGTTATATGATTTCTTATATTAACACCACCTAACATTTATCTCTTCCAATTTCAACTTTGAGTGAATGAAAAATTGTATGTGCACCCTTTTTTGTTTATTCACCCATGAAAATTTTTTAAAATATTGTTTTTTTAAGCAATATAGATATATTCTTTCCTTACTTGTTAAAAAATTATTATAAATTATAAAATAAATAAAATAAAAGTAAAAAGATCTGGCAGGAGGCACTTGATCATTGAAACAGGGAAATATTATTGATTGAGAAAAACCAAATCAAATGCCTTGGGTCACTAAGAGTCAGGAGGAGGAGTGGATTGACGATGAGCAGCAGAGGCACGGATCGCCTGAGCAGCCAGAGATTGCGATGGAGACCACGAAGAATACGGTGCAAACGAATGAGAAGACGTAAGCTTGTTGGCGTCGTTGGGTTCAGATGGTCAACGATGAGTGTGTTCCTTGAAAGTTGACGACCTGGTGATTCCCTGCCTTCTCCTTTATTGCATTTCTAATGACAAAAGGATGTCATCACTTGATTATCTGTTAAGCCACTTGATCATTGATATTCCTTACAGACAGGTGGCGATTATGAAGCACTTGACGAAGAATAAGAGCATTGTCATCTTGAAGGAGGCTTGCGAGGACGGTAATGCTGTGCATTTGGTGATGGAGCTCTGCGAGGGAGGCGAGCTCTTCCATCCGATTGTCGCGAGAGGTCATAACACGGAGAGAGCTGCTGCTGCCGTCACCAGGACTCCGTTATTGTTAGATACTGTCCAACAGATGATTAAGTGGCGATACTGATATACAGTGATCGGATTTAGTATTTCTGTTGGATTAAACCCATATCTGCTGACCAGGATTCAGCATTTCTGTTGGATCATCTGCTACTGCTGCCGGATTCACAGGGACTCGAAGCCGGAGAACTTTTTGTTTTCTACTAGGGCAAATTGGCCCTTGAAGTTTAAGGGTAATGCTGGAAATTTGAAAATGTTGACAGACAATTTTAAAGGAGTGAAAATACCGTCACTCTTCAACTTTGCTTTGCTTAATAATAGCTCTATTGAATTTGGCTTGCTTGGTGTCTACCGAATGGGTGGACACTCGGCCCACAATTTTTTTTTTAATTTTTTTAATTTTTTATTTTTTACTATTGAGCTTTTTAGTTGGACACTTTTATTAATTCTTATTTTGGACTCAATTTACTTACTGAGTCCACTTGGATTCAGACATTACAGTAGTGGAAAATAAATTTTTGTTGATCGTGATAAGAGTCTTTATGGTTAAAAATTTATCTAGTGGAAGTCTCTACCTTGCTAACAAGGGTATGGTAGGAGACAAATTCTATGGCAATTTATTATAGTTAGAACTCTAATTATTTTCCACCATAGCAGCTTCGTAATATCTTGCTTAATTTTATGGGATAGATTAGGCATGTATGCTTTATTATTTGCGCATACCTTTTGTGATATATTATTATAGCTTTATTGTTGAAGATATGTTTCTAATAGGGATCTCTGTAATTTTTTGCATTTAAAAATAAATAAATATATAATGCCTTATTTTCATTTTAATTTATTTCTCTATATATGCTTGTTTCCTTTTACCATTTAAGCCGATCCTTGACCATGTAGATTTTGTTTAAATTAAAAGAGAAGTTAATGAAATAACTTAAATACATAAAGAAAGGTAACTTCATCAAAGTTGAATCTTACATAGAAATAAAAATAAATACAATAATATAATAAAAAGTCATATAAAGTAAAATGTCCCTGTTCTTTGAGCTGAATAGTTTTTCTCTCCCATACAATGATAGTCCTTTTCTATGATAAAACCAACAAATAAGATCTATGTCAAGATGGTGTGATAGGACTTCGGATATACAAAACAAAAAAGAAATTAAAGAAAATGTAAAGATGTAAGCATCCTTCTCTTGTATTTAAATTTTAAATTACATGTTTTATAAAATATCTTTCTAATGTCTTCCAACAAAGAGTTTCATATATTAATAAAATATTTACATCCCTTGAGTATATATAAAATTTATACACTTCATTATTTCCATCAATTATAGACAAAACCGTTTGAGTCCCCCAACATAATTCCGGCCGTGCCTTGAAATCTCTAATCATTAACAAACTACTTCAATTGAACCTTCTCAGGAGCTCCACGAATCATCTAGACTTTGTAGCTTTTGCTCAGGAGCTAAGGTTTTGCATGAGAAGGGGTTGATGAACGACCAATCATGTTTATCTCTGCAACTGATCACCCAAACAGATTGTGATTAGATAGAGCTAGGTATCAACGTTTGTGGAGATATATGTATATATAAATCAAAGAAAGAAAAATTATTGAGAACAAAGGATATTAGAGAGTTCATTGTATTTCATTGGCATAGAACTGGTTGGTTTTGGATCGCAAGAAAGTATTTCTAGATGTAATTAATAAAAAAGAAATATTGATTGCTGAAATTAAACAAAGCTTAAATTTAGATTTTCAAGTTAGATTATCTATGATCCAGTTAAAATAGGTTATTTGAATCTTATAAGGATTATTTATCTTGTACACATCAGACTTGTCAAGTTGAATTATTAATTCAAAAAGAAAAAGCAAAAGAAAATTTCATTCTAAAGAATTTGAAAGACGAACGAAAGGCTAAACAACAAAAAAGGCAGCCTAATACCAATTTTTAAAGACCAAAAAAAAGGTCAAAATAAAGAACCAATAAAAAACCAACAAAATGAAGTATCTTCATTAATATATCAAATAAATTTAAAAAATTTCAAAGTCAAACAAATTATAATATTTTAATAATAAATTAAACAATATCAATTAATTTGGAAAAATTGTCATTAAAAAAATATGAAATAAAGTATCAAAGATGAAGATGATGGTGATAAATAATCATAGGAGGCAGATACAAGGTAGAAGACAAATGGGCTATAGAGGATGTCGACGTTGGAATTTAGTTGACCCAGAGATTCTAGGCCCAGACTATAATTCTGATAATAAGAAGTAATGAAAGCGGATAAAAACAACTAAGTGTGAAAACAGAAGAGGAAAAACAATGCAAAAAAGAGAATTTTTTTTATGTGATTCAACAAGTATGTCGATGTCCACAAACGTCACTCTAAATAATTCGGTAGAATAACGGTATCACTAATAAGAGTTGTCCATAATATAAAGAATTTCACCCCTATTTACAGTGTGGAGATTTACAATTTGAGTGCAACACAAATTAGAAAGCAAATTTTTACATTAACTGTACTTCCATAACAATCTCCTTTGAATCAGGAAAGATTCCCGAAATTAAATTCGAGATTGTAGAAGTTTGATTTACATAAAATTAGGAAGTTTGAATCTCTCTCGGATTTGATTGCTACAAGCTTCGAGAAGATGATTTGGTATGCAAATGTGGATTGTGAAAAAATGGAGTGCCACATAAGATAAATTGATAGAGAGTTAAAATTATCTTCTCCAATGCAAACTTCTCTAATCACTATCAAGCTGACATGACAAAAAAAAAATAGAGGCTATCAACCTCAATGTCCATTCCTAGATCGTCTTCTGGACGGCCATGTCAGCCATAAATTATTGAAATTTTCATTAAATAATATTTATGGTAATTTATTTTAATGATATGTTATTGTTTGACTTTTTATTATTGAAATCAATAAAATAGCATTGGAGAGCTCTTTTAGACTTGAATGTCTATCACTCCATATTTATGCCATGTAGGATACACATTTCCTTGACATTGATGATATATCTATTTTTTTAAAAAGACAATCCACATTTGCATTGGAGATGCTCTTAGCGCACTGACACATTATTCTCGCGAGCTGAAGATCAATCAAGGTAACTTTGGTTTAAGACACGAGCTCAAGAAAGAGGAAACGAGCTCAATACTACGACCTGAGTACTGGGCTTCCTAGGCCCCTTACCATTAGGCTTTTAGCAACCCATTTATCTAGGTCATGAAAATGCCCATAACAAAAAAAGATGTCATTATCTCCTCCTAAAATTTCTTGAGAGGAAGCCACATATTCCCTTTTTAACTTTTTTTCTTCTTAAAACCTAATTTATCTATATTTCAAAAAAAAAAAAAAAAAATTAATTTATCTATGCATATCCAATGAATTGGATAAACAGGGAAAAAAAAAAAATCTCACATATGAGTATCACTCAGATATACAATCTTAGTTCTATTTGGATTTATAAATATAATACATCTAGATTTTAGCTTGATAAAAAAACACAAAATAACACTCAAAAAATAAAAATTAAACAGCAAAATTTTTTCCATTGTGAAACTAAACTATAAAACTTTTGCCAAAGAATTATAAGTTTAGAAATAACCTCAATGTTGAAGAGGTAAGATGATATAGAAGTTCATCTCATCATCCCCATTTTTCCCATGCCAACCATTTCTATCGAGCACTTCACCCTTATGCAAAATCTTCAGCTCCATCTCATATATATATAAAATATGAAAGAAAAGAATGATTTTATATCATTGTAACAATTTTTCGTTACAATAGGTGCCTATTTATAGGCATATGATATTACATTAAATTGGAAATATATAATCATATGGAAATAATTCAAAGAAGGTAAAAATTCCAAGAGGGTAACAATTCAAATAAGGTAATTACCATATAAATATTTATATATGGTATATATAATAATTATGTGCAACAAATATTCAACATTACCATATAAAATCATAGTTGAAGCCTAAGGTGATCTGGAATGTTGATTGTGCTGGAGGTGATTTGAGATGCTGATCATTAAGTTAGAGATCATCCAGGATGTTGACTGAGTGAGAGGTGATCTAGTATTAAAAATGAATTAGATAGTGACCTAAATCTTGATAGAGTCTATAGGTGATCTCGACTAAAATTAAGTCCCCAGGTCATATGGATTAATCGTTGAGCTTGGAGGTGATCTAGAGTGATACCTCAAAGGTAATTTAAAAGAATTTATCACTATGAAAAAGTTTAAATTATATTTGATTTGCTGAAGCAATTATGAATAAACAATGCCTCCATCTACTATAGTAGAGAGCAACTTGAATGGTTATTCAAAATTCTCTAATTATTAATCAAAGGAATCTAAAGATGGTAAGAATGAGTGGGGTAGGGGGTGTTACAGAGGGTTGAATAGGTCCCTTTGTATTTTTTTTTAAAAAAATTTTAGCAGTTAAAAAATCTTTTTGGCTGCTCTATCGAAAAATCCACTAGTTGATAAAATAATTACAACCTCAAATGGATCCCTTAGTCACATTCCTATTGGCTTACAATCTATTCTACTAGCCATAACTCTTTAACTAGTGATCCTTAACTATCCTATCCTAGACATGGTATAAAAACATGATTGAGTAGACCGATTTCTCGGAGAGACATCGATCCTCAATCAATCATCGATATGAGAATCCACAAATTTGGGATGTTACTCGAGCTAGACTCAAACTTGCATGATCACTCAAACTCATAATTATAATCCAAAATAGAAAAAAGAAAAAGTACCATTAACTCAGCCAACTTATTAGCTCGACCATTAACTTGGCCACCTCATTCCAAGTTCTATTGTCAAAATTATTACCACCACCCATTAACTCAACCAACACTCTTGATTAGAAAATGGGAAAAATTACCATACCTACCAACAAAAACTTAGATCCAAAAAACCCACTAACAAAAACTTACCTATTGTCATTGATCACTACTGCAGTGGAGAGCATGTCTAATAACAGAGCAAGATTTGAATCATTACTAGTTGTACATTTTCTTGTTGAGGATGTACTTGTTGTAAGTGATGATTGTGAAGGAGAGGAAGATCTAGATCAACAAATATGTGTAGGAAAGGAGGATCTTCTTCAAGACTCTAACGTTGAGAGAACCGCCCTTGAGTGCAGTTGAAAAAAAGTGTTCTTGTGTTTAGACCTGAATAGAATGATATATCACTTGTAGGATATAAATATATCTATATGTTATATGTTATTGTTTGTAGGTGATTTATTCGTAATAAGTTGGTACTAACCATCTAACATAGAAATATAGCTAGGTGTTTAATCCGAACATACTTACTTGGCTGTTCGAAAAAAGTTAGCAGATACAATAAAATTACTTGATTAAGCTCATGATGAGAATGAAATAATTAATGATAGAAATATAGGTTAAGTGGATTGGTAAGGTGAACTGTAGCTCTAGATTTCAATCTCCATTGGTTTTGATATTAGGTTAATTATACTTCTTTGATATTTTGCTTTATTTGTATTTCTTAATTTTTCATCAGATCGATTGTTTAAATAAACGTAGTCGAGGTCAATTTTAGTATTTAACATAACTTAGACAATCTCTATGAGAACAATACGCTACTCTTCACTTATTACTTAATGATCGTGTATACTTGCATGTATTTCTAATGTGTGTTTTACGCATTAGGAATTAACTATCAAGTTTTTGGTGTTGTTGTTGACAATTGTGCCAAGTTATGTTACTATTAATACTAGTCAAGACTTCAGTACTTTAAAATTTTTTTGTTATTTATTTAATTTTTATTTTGTTCTCTTTTAACTTTTTAAGGAAATGGTCTACATGTGGTCAATAGAAAGTTTTATGCGTAGGAGAATAGTAGTAAGAATGCATGAGCTAGATGCTATCATTGAGCAAGTGTTAGCATTGAACAAGAAATTGGCTGCTATTAGGATGAATACAAGTAGGGCAAATGCATTTCAAAGACCATCAGGAGATGCAATAATTAGAGTGACAGTGAATGACATGATAGTTGTTGGGGCAATCAAGCATTATACTATTATATATTTGATTTCAATAAGCAGTACTACAATCCTAATCCAAACTTTTACAACCCAAGATGAAGTGATCAACTGAGTAATGCATAGAGTGATGAGCAAGAACAAGGTTCATATATATGGCCATTGTATCCATTAGATTTTCAAGACCAATATTCACAACCTTATAGTCCTTTGAAATTTCAGGGTTATCATTAGCAATGTGATATCTCTCCTCAAGAAGAGAAAGAAATAAAGGAGATAATTATGTACTACATAGAGAGGATGGATAAGCACAAGCAGTGGGTGGACAATACATTGCGAGAACAGTAAACTTCAATACAACACAAGCAGGTTATACAAGTTCAAATAGATCAAATAATAAGTGTATGCCAATATAGTAAACACATCTTGAAAGGGAAAAAGAGGAGCAATGTTATGAGATCATCTATAGTAGTGATGAAGAGTTAAACTATAATGATAAAGAACTTATTGTAGCTTTTAGACCTTTCATGATTGATGGGGTGGTCAAAGATGAAAAGGAAGATGAAATTCAGAAGACCCTAAGTGAAAAAAAGAACCCATGGAGACACCGCAAGCTAAAATTACACCATATGCATCATCATTGTCCATATCCAAGAGATTAGGTTTGAGGGTGTACGAGCTTATCGATGTTACTCGACAGCTAGTGGATCAGACTTTTAATTAACTGACTAAGGGAATTCATTGATGATTAATTGGATAAGCAATATGGTGAAATCAAAAATATGGTTCATATTGCTGGGTAGACTTTAGAGGAACTCAAGCCTTGGGAATTGCCATAAACATGGAAGGAGTTTGTAATAGTTGATCTGGAGAACAAGAAGGTTGAAGATATATGGATAGAAGAACTACCACAAGATCCTTATGAGTTCTTTGTTGAGAAGAAAAAATTCTTTTTTCAACCATATGAGAAAGGAAGACATTTCAAGAAGAGACTTAAAGGGCAGAATGGACATAAGCTTTTGGAAGTTCATCCTACATCATACCAACTAGAATGCATCTTCAATGCTCGAGATAAAATCTCTTGGAGCAAATTCAAACATGAAAGATCAAGTCCATTCCTGTACAGGAACACTTACCCATGGAAAAAATTCATTAAATTATAAAATTCTAATTTTTTTTAATGTGAAAAATGCTTTAAATGACTAAACTAAAACTTGACAATACATTGTAAAATTAAGTCTCTTGGATGTCGAAATTTTTTGTGGCTCACTTTTGGTAGTTTATTTTTTAGCATTTGTAATGTTTTTATGCATTTTAATGCCTCAATTGTTGAAATATGAGTCATACGAATGAGTTATTTGTACGAGTTTTGCAAATTCTATTAGGATATATGAGAACTTATAATATTATAGTCAAAACATAATTTATTTGTTTATTTTTGACATAAGTTGATTTAATAATAGACCATAATATTAAAAATGATAAAATGATAACTAGAACTAATAACATTCACAAAAAACATTGTTTGCTCCACCAGTCATTCTCCTGCTCCCTCTCTACATATATACATCTACATACTGACTGGTATTCTCTGCTCCTACATACAGACAGCTACATTCACCAAAAACCATGGCTCACACAAGCCTGTCAAGTTTTTGTATTTAAATCTTCCATGTTAAAAGGTAATTAGAGAGTAGAAGATGAACCTGCGATAGCGAAACCTGAAAGAGAATCAGAGAATATCGTACAGTTGCCAGGGGGAAGTGCCAGAGTTTTGAAATTCTGTTCAACTTGCCGAGTCTTTTCGTTAACTAAATCATCAGTTGATCTCAACTTAGTAATCTTGGAATCCTTTTCCTGCATCATGCAGAAAAGCCTTGTCTTCTTTTCTTCTACAACCTTTATCTTTTCTTCCAACATTTTCAACTCCTTCTTGGCGTCATCCAACTGTGCCTTGATCTTGTTTCCTAGCGATTCCACTACACAATTTCAGATTTAAGTTTTTCCAACTTTGTTTGAAGTTCTTCTTGATTTTCTTTCATTGATTGCAACTCAACAAGGCGGATTTGCATAGCTTTAACATCAAAGCCATTTGACACTAGCTCAAGAAGACATTCAAAAATGCTGGTGAAGGTGCTAGTTGAAGCATCTACTTGTAATTGTGATATTTGCTCTGCCACCTTAGCAAAAGTCACCCACTGTCCGATGGCTAATCCTTCCCACAATATCTCATTGCATTCATTTAAAGCACAGAAATGTGAGTCTGTGGCATCGATTGAAACACGTCCATAGATTGAATGAAACTCAATAGTGACAAACTGCTTTCAAAGAATTGGAAGCTTTGATTCTTGCACGGTGTATTGTCAGTCGCAGCTGTCGTTGCATCACATTGCACAACAGTGTCTTGTAGTCCTCCTTTGCCCTCACTTGACTGATTGACAGTCTTATCTCAAACAACTGGACAACAAAAACTAATGTAATTACCTGGATGGTAAAAGGGAACATAATCAAGCAAATTTCTACTAGTGGGAATGTAACAAAATTCACTTTAACTTATTTGAGTCAGCCATAATTGTTGTAGGGCTTATTGATATAGGTTCATTAACGTCAACCATCTTGCTTGGTACAATGGCCATCCCAATATCTTTAGTCTTGGAACTTAAATCAATATGTTCTCCAACCGTTTCTGTTCACATTGAAATCGTAAAAAAGGATTAGAAAAAGCAATTTCATGCAGGATGTTTGAAAAATCTCATATGCAAGATGTATTTTTCTTACGCTTCTAAAATATTATAGTTTATTTAATCATTTGAAGTTTGTGTTTGTTTTCTTAATTTGACACCTTGAGACATTGTTTTAGGCAGGTTTTCTTTTGAATAATGATTGATTATTTTGCAAAAATTTTGTCTTCTTGTGATGTCTGTATCATTTGGATTTTTTTGTCAAAAAAAGGCAGATAAAAAGTTGAGGAGGGTAGTTAATTTGAGGGGCAGTTTTGTGTTTTGAAGGGATGACTAAAGGATGGTTAACCCATGAGTTTTATTGAGATTTGCTTATAGGTTCATGTCTATAAGTTTGACATAAAAGATGTCAAAATGGGAGATTGTTAGTGTATAGGTGTTGGCATCATATGGTTTTGATTCAGCAAACTCATAGTTTAAGCATTGTTACAATAGGCCACTAATAGTTGTTACAATATTAGAATGTCAGTTGTTGTAACAACTAACTATCAACTGTTACAATAACTCACTCACAATTATTACAACTAACTAATAATTGTTACAACAATTGAAAGTAGCATGTCAGATAGTAGAAAAATTGGACAATTTTTATTTCCGAATTTACTTTGTGTTTTATGTGATTTGATCTACTTTAGGATTATTTTCATGATTATTAATTAACAAAAAAAATATATATTTGGTTCCAATGCATATCGATTAGGATTTTTCTTTATTAAAATATGTTTTTAAGGGATAAAATTCTTTGATATATCTTTGTTCGAAAAATATCCCTGTCTTTTAATAAGTTAATCTCCTTTTATTTTATAGATATTCATTGGTAAAAATGTGAACAAGATTCCAACATGAATCTCGACAGTCTTTGGACCATATATGACCAAATTCGGTCAAGGCTAATAACCAGGAATTAAATTTCTATTTTTTAGCAAATTTATTTTTCTTTATTTTATCTCTTATAAAACTCTTTTTCTGTAGCCTTTTTTTTTCCCTCACGAAAAGAGCTGCAAGTTTCTTCAATAAATTGTAGGCTAATCTCTTCAAGTTTTAAGTAAGCGGTGAGCTTCAAAGTGTTTGAGAGTTAACTATTGTAAACAATGGAGTGTTAGTCTCAAAGGCCCTTTTTTTTTTTTTTTTTTCGATGTCTAGAGTTAGGAGGTGCATAGCTTTCTAGATTGATTCAGTAGCAAAAGTTTATTGGGAGAATAAGTTAAAAGGATATTCGGGAGAAGGAAGGTCTCAAACTATTGAAGGGAGTTCAAAAGTACAAGAGGTCATTGAAGTCAAAGGGAGCTCGTTAAACCAAGTTTGTGAAGTAGTACAAAACATATTGCGTCAATTATAAAGAGGAAGTCATCCATTGAGTTAGTCAATTGGTGTTTGTACTTTTATATCTTTACAATTGGTTTAAATTCTCTAAGTGTGATCTCGTGGATGTAAGTGAAAATCGAACCACATTAAAAATATTGTTGTCTTCCTTATAATTCTGTTACAAGATCTGCTTGCTAGTTCTTATGATATTTTAGTTTATAGTATTACAACAATTCACTTTTAATTGTTAAAACAACTATCGATTGATTGTTATAACAACTGACTATAAATTGTTATAACAGCTCAATCAATTTCACTAAACATAAAAAATTTGGGTGCTGCTAAAGAAACAGGTTTTTTCAAATCGATTAAGTCAATACTTAGCTGTTCCAACCACTGTGCATTGGCAAGCATGTAAGCAAATCTTAAGATACATTAAAGGGTCTCTTACTGTAGGTCTCTACTTTAAAGCATCAACATCTTCTCATTTGATTTTAAAAATGTTTTCAGATGCCGATTAGGCCGGCAATTTAGAGGACAAGAAAAGTACTAGTGGCTGGTGTATTTTTTTGGGAGATAATTTGGCCTCTTGGAGTTCAAGAAAGCAGAAAGTGGTAATTGCTAGATCAAGTTGTGAGGTTGAATATAGGTCACTGGCACAAGCTACAGTAGAAATCGTATGACTTATGGCTTTAACTTTAGAGCTTGAAATTACTTCGTTTCAACCACCGATTCTTTGGTGTGACAATACTGGTGTTGGAGCTTGCCCAGAAATCCACTTTTTCACTCTAAAACAAAGCACATAGAGCTTGATCTACATTTTATAAGAGAGAAAGTTGAAGCATAAGAACTTGATGTCAGGTATGTTCCAACAGAAGCAGAGACAGCAGATACACTCACCAAACCCCTCGGTATATGGTCCATTTTAAACTCTTAAGAGGCAAACTCATGTTGGAGGACAATGTTTGGTAAGTCTAAACTAATGATTCTCAAGGTTGCAATTGTTTAGTTAGTCAAAACAGAGGTGTACATGTTAGTTGAGTAAGTTAACTATTGTAAATCAAGTCCAGGTCATCACATGACATAATTCTTTGTATCCAATCATTGTGCCAGGTCACCCTTAAATCTAAGGAATCAGTTAGAAGAATCTTCTTGAAGGTTGACTACTATGTATAATCTGGTTCAGCTTGTACTCTTCAAGTTTTTACACATTAAAATTTCAACATTTTTCTTCGTTGTATTTCTCTCGAGAGAACTCTTTGGATTCTCAAGCTTTCTTCAAAGCTTTCAGACAATAAGATGACAGTTTTGCGTTTCTTGACACTAACAAACATATAAAGGTCTCTTTGTAAATTGAAAACTAGCAAGAGATTTAAAAGTGGAGGTTTAGTTATATATACTCAACTAAACAATAAATCTGTCTGAAGAGCACAGTAAAAGCGTGGCATAGACCTCTAGAACATGTTCTAAAACAAGCAAAATGAACGATACGGAAATGTTAACTTTGAACACTTTGTTTTTATATCTGTGTAAGGCCAGTGGAATGTCAATTGAAGTTCAATTTCATTTAACTTGAAAGCATCTCCACATGATATGTTTTTGAAAATAGTTATGTTAGTGTCTCTATCCCAGTACTCTTCCTGGAAATCCATAGGCTGTGCGTAGTACTATACGTTAGACGTCAAAAATCCATCTACTTCTACCATGTATCCTTCATGCTTCTTAATTTTATAATATTTTACGTTATGTGCAGATTTGTGTATTTTACACTCTCCTACCTTGCCCATTTGATTCTCCAAACTTGACAAATTAAAGAGTATGAGACATTTTAGTTGGATACAATAAATAATTCAGTGCATCATATCATGAACAAAGAATTATTTTCATGAGATAACATCTTACTTACTTCAACTATTTCTTATAAATTAGAAGAAATAAGTACCCTCCATGTTTTCCGTTTTAAAAATTGCAGACATTCAATTATTTTGGCATTAAAACTGCTTTTAAATTGATGATCAATTTTATTGGTGAGTTTATTACTTTTACATATATAATACGTAAAGCCATATTCGATTCCTCTTAATATATATATTTATATATTTACTTATTACTGATGCTGGCTTAGAAGACAATTGAGATTAAATGGAATAGGACACTCATGGGGCAATTCAGAGAGTGGCTCTATATGGGTGCGAGCAACTCACATAAGTGAAGAAGCAATTCATACATAAAGTGGCTGGCAAAGCCAACAATTTTTGTGGGGGGTGGGTATAGAACCCCAACCTTGCCAAGGTTATTGGTGGTAGTGTCTTTTACCATTGAAGCATTGTCTAAACTATGATTCCTCTTAATATTAAGGTTTGGAAATTTAAATTAATTCATGATATTATAAAAATAATGCCATAAATTATAAAAAAAAAAAAACATGATTTTGTTTCTAAAAGAACTTAAGACTATATCCCCTGGTTATTGGTTAAATTTTGAAGCCCTCACTTCAGACTTTAATTAGATGTAAAAGCAAACAAATTGTTATCTCTGGGAATGGCTATGGTACAAACAACAAATACAAACACATTTAGCTCCTAGTTGGCAACCAAATAGTGATTATTTCAACCTACAGCAATTGGTTCAACTGGTTGCTACAGATTAAAATTAATAATTTTATAATAATAAGTATTTTAAGTTATTATTAATATTTTATTATTAAATTAAAATAATATATAAATATAATAATTTACTATAAAATATTATATTACATTAACTATTTTTTATTATTAAAAATTAATATTAACGTCGAAGTTGTTCTGTCAACAACTTCAACGTTCTTCTTAATAAGTTTAGTAACATCAACTTGTTGAAATCAACGTTGAAGTTGTTAACTTAACAAGTTTGACGTTAGGACAACATCTAAAGTTGTTCAAACTTAACAAAAATGGACGTATGACGTCAGCAAATGTGAAAGTTGTTCTATCAATAACTTCAACGTTATGTTAACAAGTTGTGTGACATCATCTTGTTAAGATCAACGTCGAAGTTGTTCAGGGAACAAGTTTGACGTTAGAATAACGTCCGAAGTTGTTCAAACTTAACAAAAATGGATGTATGACATCAGCAAATGTCAAAGTTGTTCTAATAACAACTTTAACGTTATGTTAACAAGTTATGTGACGTCATCTTGTTGAGATCAATGTCGAAGTTGTTCAATGAACAAGTTTGATATTAGGACAACGTTTGAAGTTGTTGAAACTTAACAAAAATGGACGTATGATGTCAGCAAACGTCAAAGTTGTTCTATGAACAACTCCAACGTTATGTTAACAAGTTATGTGACGTCATCATGTTGAGATCAACGTCAAAGTTGTTCAGCGAACAAGTTTGACGTTAGGACAACATCCGAAGTTATTCAAACTTAACAAAAATGGATGTATGACATCAGCAAACATCCAAGTTGTTCTATTAACAACTCCAACGATATGTTAACAAGTTATATGACGTCATCTTGTTGAGATTAACGTCATAGTTGTTAAGAGAACAAGTTTGACATTAGGATAACGTCCGAAGTTGTTCAAACTTAACAAAAATGGACATATGACGTCAGCAAACGTCAAAGTTGTTCTATCAACAACTCCAACGTTATGTTAACAAATTATGTGACGTCATCTTGTTGAGATCAATGTCGAAGTTGTTCAGGGGATAAGTTTAACATTAGGATAATGTTCGAAGTTGTTCAAACTTAACAAAAATGGACATATGACATCAGCAAACGTCAAAGTTGTTCTGTCAATAACTCCAACGTTATGTTAACAAGTTATGTGATGTCATCTTGTTGAGATCAACGTCGAAGTTGTTAAGCCAACAAGTTTGATTTAATGACAATGTCCAAAGTTGTTCAAACTTAACAAAAATGGATGTATAAGGTCAACAAATGTGAAAGTTATTCTATCAACAACTTCAACGTTATGTTAACAAGTTGTGTGACATCATCTTATTAAGATAAACGTCAAAGTTGTTCAAGGAACAAGTTTGATGTTAGGACAATGTCCGGAGTTGTTGAAACTTAACAAAAATGGATGAATGACGTCGGTAAACGTCAAAGTTATTCTATCAACAACTCCAACGTTATATTAACAAGTTATGTGACGTCATCTTGTTGAGATTAACGTGGAAGTTGTTCAACAAATAAGTTTGACGTTAGGACAACGTCTAAAGTTGTTCAAACTTAACAAAAATGGATGCATGACGTCGACAAACGTCGAAGTTGTTCTATGAACAACTCTAACTTTATGTTAACAAGTTTTGTGACGTCATCTTATTGAGATCAACGTCGAAGTTGTTCAGTCAACAAATTTGACATTAGGACAAGGTCGGAAGTTGTTCAAAGTTAACAAAAATGAATGTATGAAGTCAGCAAACGTTAGCAAACGTCAAAGTTGTTCTATGAACAACTCCAATGTTATTCTAACAAGTTATGTGACGTCATCTTATCAGATCAACGTCGAAGTTGTTCAGCAAACAAGTTTGACGTTAGGACAATGTTGGAAGTTGTTCAAACTTCACAAAAATGGACGTATGACGTCAGTAAACGTCAAAGTTATTCTGTGAAGAACTCCGACGTTATGTGAACAAGTTGTGTGATGTCATCTTGTTGAGATCAACGTTGAAGTTGTTTAGTGAATAAGTTTGACGTTAAAACAACGTCCGAAGTTGTTCAAAGTTAACAAAAATGGATGTATGACGTCAGCAAATGTCGAAGTTGTTCTATGAACAACTCCAATGTTGTCTTAACAAGTTACGTGACATCATCTTATTGAGATCAATGTCGAAGTTGTTCAGTGAACAAGTTTGATGTCAGGACAATGTTCGAAGTTATTCAAATTTAACAAAAATGGGTGTATGATGTCAACAAACGTCAAAGTTGTTCTATCAACAACTCTAATGTTATATTAACAAGTTATGTGGCGTCATCTTGTTGAGATCAACGTCGAAGTTGTTGAGCTAACAAGTTTGAAGTTAGAACAATGTCCAAAGTTGTTCAAACTTAACAAAAATGGTTGTATGACGTCCGCATAATGTCAGAGTTATTCCCCGAACAAATCTAATGTCCATTTTAATAAGTACGTAACGTCAACTTATTCCCACAAATATCAAAGTTGTTCACTTAATAAGTTGAATGTTTAGCACAATGTCTTAAGTTGTTTACATTGAACAAAACAAATGTATGACATTAGCATGACATCAGAGTTGTTCCCCAAACAACTCTAACGTCCATTTTAATAAATACGTAACGTCAACTTGTTCCTACCAACATCAAAGTTGTTTATTTAACAAATTGGACGTTTAGTATAACGTCTAAAGTTGTTTAAATTAAACAAAACAGATGTATGACATTAGCATGACAACAGAATTGTTCCTGGAACAACTTCAACGTCCATTTTAACAAGTACGTAATGTTAACTTATTCCTACCAATGTCAAAGTTGTTTAATGAACAAGTTTAACATTTAGCGCAACATCTGAAGTTGTTTAAATTAAACAAAAACGCATTAGCGTGATAGGAGAGTTTCTTGTCATGCTTTGCATGACAAAAGGTTCTTCTATCATGCTCAAGCATGACGCTTGTCGTGGGCATAATGTCAAACTTTTTTATCACGACCAATCATGACAGAAGGCTCTCTCGTCATGGATAGAGTATTAAATTATGATATCAACATACATCCTTTAAAAAATGCATAGGCATGATAGAAGAGCCTCTTGTCATGACCGAGCATGATAGAAGGCTTTCTCATCATGCCTAAGCATGACGCATGCCTTTGACGTGATGTGAGGCTCTTCTATCACAGCAAACTGTGACAGAGAGCTCTCATGTCACAGCTAGAGCAGTAAATTACTATTTGCCCCTTTTTTTTTTCTTTGACATATTGTTATTTTTAATTAAAATTAAAAAAAAGTAAAAATAAATTTAAGTAAAAAAAAATTGTATATTAAAAAATTGAAAACCATGTCCTCTCTCACTCTCTCTCTACCCAGATCCTATCACCACTTTCCTCTCCTCCTTCCGTCGCTTTTCCCATTCCATGGCCGCCTTCACCCTCTGATCTGGCCACTACGAGGATGGTGCCATTGTAGGAGAGACCTGAGGTCTTGTTCGTGGTAGAGAAAGAAGATTTTGGTTTGTTGTGGTTGAGTTTCCAATGATTAATCTATGTTTTGTATAATATAGATTTTTTTTTCATTTTTTTTCAATTTTCGTTTCATTTTGATGTGGGTTTTTTGAATGTGTGAACTATGGTTGTTGGTGGAATTACAGTGTTTGTTTTGATTGTGCTGGTCATGAAACTTATATGTGATTACAATTGGCTGTGTTTGTGTTGGGGTTGCTGGAGATTGGTTTAAAGTGTGTAAACCCAAACCAAACTTTTTATTTGTTATATTGTATTGAGTTTGTATTTGGTTGTTTTGAGTGAGTGATGTGAGAGATAGGAGCGATTGTGTTTTCAATTTTGGTGGAGGAAAAGAGTGAGTTTTGATAGAGGAACATGAAGTTCTGGGTTTGATCAAACCTAGAACTTCATGTTCTTGTTCTTTTTTTCCTATCCGTAATTCTGAGTGTTGGTTTGATTTTGATGTAGTAGTGTTTGAGTTTAATGTGGGGTCCTTACTTATGGGTTCTTATATATATATATATATATATATATATATATATATTTGGCTTTTTTTTTTTTTTTTAAATAAAGGTAGATGAGTCAAAGATCTAAGTTTTTGACCCAGCTCAAATCTAGGATGAATCATTTTTAATTTTTAATTTTTTCAAGAAATTATTGATTTTTTTTGTTTTTGTTTTTGTTTTTTTTTTTTTTTAATTTTGATTAAGGGTATTTTACTTTTTATATAGTTTTCATCATGTTTGATCGCAGTTAAACAATCAAATAGACTAAATTGATGAATTTCTAAAACGTTAAAGATAACAGGTATTCAATCAATAAATTTAATAATTTAATAATTTTAATTTGACATATCCAATCAATAAATTTTAAAATGTCAAATTTTCATGAATTCTAAAGCGGAAGCCTTCCACCAGTCATGGGTGTGTGATTGTGTTCACATCATGATATAGTTACATACTTATTCTAATGTTGATGTGTAGCTACATCACCGTTTTAGCACGACTGCACTCCTATACCAATGCAAGCCTTTCATTAATCATGGGTGTGCAGTTACACTCAAATAATGGTGCGGCCACACCATTGTTTTAGTGTGGCCGTGCACGAATAATGGTGTTGATGCGTGACCGCACTATTGTTTCAGAGGCCAAGTGTTGGTGCACGGCAGCACCATTGTTTCAGCGTGGCCGCGCACCAACACTGATGTTGGTGCGCGACCACACCACTGTTTCAGTGTGGCCATGCACCAACACTGGTGTTGGTGCGTGGCCGCACCATTGTTTCAGCGTGGCCGCGCACCATACCAATGTTGGTGCGCGGCTGCACCACTACTTTAGCATGGTCGCGCACTCATATCAATATCATCCAAATTAATTTTTAATTTTAAAATATAGAAAAATATAATAACTTAAATTGAATTATTTTATATAAAATAACTTAAATTGGATTATTTAAAAAAATAATTTATATTGAATTAAAATATTATGTAATTATATTTTTAATAAAATAAGTATATTAAATTTATTTCTTAAAATACATAAATGTATTAACATTGAATTTCTATAATTTCAAATATATTTTTGTTAGAATTTATTTTTGCATTTACATATTCATCTAAACAAATTAATTGCATCTAATATCCCTTACTAACCAAAATACCCTTCAGCATGACAAGAGAACCTCCTGTCACGTTTGGCTGTGAAGAGACGAGAGAGCCTCCTGTCATGCTTGACTCGACGAGAGAGCCTTCTGTTATGTGCAAGGCAAGCGTGACGAGAAAACCTCCTGCCACGCTTAGAAGTGATGATCGTGATAGGAAATTGTCCCGTCATGCCTATGTGTGACAAGAGATAAGTGTGACTAAACAGACTTCTATCACATTCCTACTGTTAATATAGTAAGTTCATTAAATTAATTTTACATTTAAATCAAGTTAAACTTTTTTCAATCTACAATTTCAACTTTTAATAAAATTTAAAGCTTATTTTGATAACGTCACATTCTCTTTGAAGTTCTTGAATATTATTATTTCATAACTTCAAAAAATTTTCACTTAAAAGAATATATAAAATATTGAACTTCAATATTATTATTTCACAACTTCAAAAATTTTTCACTTAAAAGAATATATAAAATATTGAACTTCAATATTATTATTTCATAACTTCAAAAATTTTTCACTTAAAAGAATATATAAAATATGCAACAAAAGTTTTACTTGTCAACTAGAATTTAACCAACAACATTACTTATATCAATTTTAACGATAATATGAATTTCAACCCATAAAAAATTAATATAAAAGAAAATAATACTTTCCCATTTTTATGCTAATAAATTCAACCACAAGATTATAACTTTTCTATTAAAATAATTATCATCACCCCCTCACACCAAAAACCCATTTGCATAATCCTTCAAACACCTACAAATAAACACAACGTCTACATTAAACATTCTTTTAATTGCAGCTCTTTGCCCTATAAAGAAGTCAAGAAAAGAATACTCTAAAAGTGATGCAACCATTCCAAAACTTTACAAATTTGTTGGTTTCTCAAGTTGCAATGCATGAGCCAAAAACACCTACAGTTGAGCAAACATGTTCAGAGGTTCATTTGATTTTAAAGCATGGTCCAAAAAGAAAAAAATGAGGATTAAGTACAAAGAAACAAATGACCAAGGGTTATAATAATTACAATTTAGTTTGATAACAAAGTAAATAATAATGTCAAATTATCACCTGTGCAAAGAAGGCCAGGACACCAAGTACAAGCATCAGAGAAATTGAATAAAGACTAGCTAACTGAAAATCCTACATTGTAAAGGCTGAAGTTATTGAGAAACATTCATAAAACCTGTTCAAAACGTATTGCAACAAGTAAAGAATCATGCCAAACAATTATTTTTCACTACAGCAATGCTTACAAATAACTGAGATAATACCAGTCCCATTATCCACTATCATGCTCCTTTGTTTACCATTCATTTTTCTTTGTGTGAAAATGGGTGACCTTTACATAAGGTGCATAGTATCCAGTTGAAGAGATTAAAATCACCAAAATGCAATTTGGAACTAACACTAGAAGACTTCTACTGGACACCATACATTGAGCATGCAATGGAACTCACCTCAAAGAAAAATGTACAGATTCCTATAGCAGGATAGCTAGTATGCCAACAGGTAAAGAATAAAGAGTATAAACACCATCAAAACAAAAATGTAGGGAATTTAGGAACAAACATCGGTGCTAGGAATTAAAAGGTCAAACTATAAACTTTCTTCTTCAACCAACAACATAATTTCATTCTAAAATAAGTGACCATGTCAGTAATCTTAGATAGGTTGATTAGAAGCCTTTACTCCAGCTCTTATGAGGCAATAGTTGATCCTGTACAATCAACTCTGTCCTCCATTCCCATATAAACCCCAACTATAGTTCCAGTTAAAGTATAAAAGAAATCATAAAACTCATTTGTCTTTCGAATTCAAATTTCATGTACAACAAGTTTTAGTAAGTAGTTATATGCAATATGCCACAAACTTATACTAACTTACCCTAATATGCACCTTCTTTACACATCTTTTTCAATTGCAATGTCAACTCTCTGTATTAGCAAGATCAATAACTTGTGTGTCATATGTATGCATCAAAGTTTGAAGTCCACCCTTAACACTATCAAATTGAAAACAGAACAACGGATCCATTATATTAGTTAAATCTACTTACTCTAATGAATATTTAAGCTTGTAAAAGTAAAGCCATTCCACCTAAAACCGAGTTATATCAACTTGAGTTCAACAAGGAAATCTATTAATTTCTGGATCACCTTGAGTTCAACTAGGAAATCTATTAAGTTTAACAAGGAGATCAACAAACTTTCTATGTGCCTTAATTTAGCTAGATGATGTCAGCCATGAATGGACTATTCTATTCGTTCTTGCACCATACTCAATCACGTAAATCTCTTGTAATGAAGCTCTGGCCTCTGCCACTTCAATCATAAACAGCTCCGAAATGGATGATGAATTACAACCGCTCTGTTTCCTCTCTTCTTTCTTTATACCTGAAACCATAGACCCAAAAAAACAAACAAACCCACAAGTATCTTAGCATTCTTTGCACATCCGATTGATTTTTTACACACCTAAAGAGATATATGAATCATCACCATAGTCCAAATGAAGATTTTGATTCGCAGAACACTACACATATAAGATGGGTCAAAAACCTAAACTCTATAAATTAAGAAAGAGAGAATAGATGATAAATAGGAGAAAAGAGTTTGTGTTTGCAAACCTTATGGTGCTTCTCATCTACAAGATCACTCCAAACAATCTAAAAACCCTCTTATGTGTAGTGTATCTCTACCTTGAAGAAAAGGAAACTTTTAAATCCCTCCACTTTTCTCTTCGCTTCTTACTCAACAACACAACACAACACTTGAGGTATTCATTTTCGAACTCCGATTCAACTCTTACACAGCCTCGTCATTTCAACAAAGTCCCCACCACCCCTTCTCCCCCCCCCAAAAAAAAAAAAAAGATGTTGATGAACATGTACGACATGGACGTGACGACGTGGATTGGCCAGCTGTTCTAGGTGGAGTATGCCATGGACGCTGTCAAACAAGCCTCCGTTGCAATCGACCTCCGATCCAAGACCAAAATCCTCCTTGGCTACCACTATAAGAAAATAGGTTATCAATACCAGACTATCCATACTGAGCATTAAAGGCCCAGTATGGATAATTCGATTTTAATATTAAAAACTTAAAAAGCAACTTATCCATACTGGACATTAAAGGCCTGGTATGGATAATTCGATTATTTATACCGGGCGGGTCATTGCCCTTCGTCATTTTCTCTATTTTTCTTATCTCTCTATCTTTTTCTCATATCTTCTCTCTCTAGGAACCCTAGCCGCCATCACCCACCACCATCGCTGCTCCGGTTGCCGACCGATGTCATCGTCGGCTACCTCCATCGTCGATCGTGGCTCCGGTGAGTCATCTTTTCTTCTTTTTCTTCTCATTTTCTTCTTCTTCTTCAATGTCTTCTTCTTCTACCTTTCTTATTCTTTTTCTTGTTTTGCCTTTTCTTCTTTTTCATCATCATCTTCTTCTTTTTTCGTCCATAGGACGATCAGACTGTCGTCCGACCGCCGATGCGGTAGTCCGATCATCTTTTTTTTTTCTCATTTTTTTTACTTAACTTCTTTTTTTTTCAGCTATGCTAAAGATTGACACTGTCTGGATACATCGTATTCGGTTGTTTTATCTAGGAGCGTTATATTCATCAATTTACTTCTTTTCCTTTGTTTTATCTATCGATAGGGTATGTATTTTATGATTTTGGTATAATCATATTTTCATATTTTTTGCAATATGTGTGTATATAAATTATTTGTGTTTATGTTTGTGGGAAGACTGAGTCTCTGAAGTGGTTGGATACATTGTGAAATTATTTTGTTATTTATATTGCAGGTGAATTAAATTTTTGGTAAGGTTGAAAAATGGGGAAAACTCCGTCAAAATTTTCATCAAATTAATTGACTTTATTGTTTCAATTTAATTTTATATATATTATATAAATGTAATTATTTGAATTTGTTGATAGGAGTAAATATTTAAATTTTTGTGCATACAGTCCATATCTTAAGGTTCCTCAAGCCAAATTGGTAGATCGAATGGCAACCACTGTAAATTATTAGATTGGATGGGTAAAGGAATAATGGTGATGGAAGTAGAAATTGACTCAAATGACTTCTATGCTAAAGTTTATCATCTCGAACTTGGTCTAAATTAAAGTATGTAATTTAAATATAATTTAATTTTAGAGTATGTAATTTAAATATTATATATTTAATTTTAGAGCATGTAATTTAAATGTTGTTAATATATTAAATAATATATATTTTTAACATTTATATATGTTGGTAGTTTTATTATAATATTAAATTATAAATTTTTTAATTTATTCTTTTTAAATTAAAATATTTTCCATACCGGGCATCTGCCCAGTATGGATAATGAATATCCATACCGGGCATCTGCCTAATATGGATAAGAAATAGCCATACTGGGCACACGTCCGGTATGGATATTGAAAAAGTAACAGGTCGACCCTTGGGTCGATCCGTCACATTAATATATCTATACCGGATTTTGCCCAGTATGTATATTTATTATCAATACCAGGCACCCGCCCGGTATAGATACTAAAGTATCCATACCGACAACAACCATGTCGAACAGGTTGTCCAGTATAGATGGTCTGTTTTGTTGTAGTGTGCATCAACAAGGCCAACTCTGAGCTCTCCTCCTAATAGAAGAAGACCTCTCCTTCAAGGTCAACAACAACATCAAGATCCAAGGATTTTTATGGTGAAAGGGAATAGGTGAGCATTTTTTTTTAAAGAAAAAAAGTTTCCTGCAACCTGTTTAGCTGGTTGCCTTTATTTTTAATACTTTTATTTTTTCCTTTGTCCCACACCGTTGGATCACTTTTTTACAGATCCAATGGTTGATACTTTATAATGGGGGAGGTTTGTATGATACGAACACCTTCTGTTGTACGTATCATAGCCGTTTCCCTTCTTAGAACCTATCGAGTTTCATAGATTTTCCATAAGGGCATGGATGACTTCTTAGGCTATTATGGACATCTAGATAGCATGGAGATATTTTTTTTCATGGACTTGTGAAATGGGCCCAATGGACCTCTCATCGCACAATGTTATTTGTCAAGTATTGTACACCACGAGTTGTCCCTTTTCATGCCAAAGTTCAACCAATTTTTGTATGCTGACTTGAAAATTGAAATGCATTACAGTTGTTATATTAATTAATTTGATACGTTTGTGTAAACATCATTGGTTGAGATGACTTCGACGGCATATATAGTCTGTCTTTTAGATTAATGTCTGCTTTAGTTGTTAGCTTCAAGTAAAGTGAAAAATACCAAAAATAACATTTTCAATAACATAAAATTCATTTATACCCACCAATTATTAGAAATTCTACTTTAACCTCCCAAACAAATGAATTGCATTCCATACCCAAGATACCCAAATTGCCCCTGGCCTAAAATTACGAAATTGCCACTCGATTTCAAAATTCAAAAAAAAAAGGGAAAACCGAAATTACGGAAATACCCTTGCTATTTAACATATCTCGATCGGTGAGAATGGGTGACAAACGCAACCCGACGAAAAACCAAACCCGGTGTCTGTCAAGCCACAAACCCCGACGCTGACTTTGCATAGTGGCCGTCCATCTCACGCCTTCGCCGTCGCTCTGTAACCACTGCAAACCGCCCCCGAGCACGTCCTCCTACTCCATTGGTGAAGGTACGCCGATTCGTGTATCATTTTGAGACTTTTTGAATTTCTTGCCATTTTGTAGAGTTGGTTTGTGTTTTTAAAGGTTGGGTTAGGATGATTATGGTGACATTGTGCTGCATTTGGTTAGGATATGGTTGGATTTGTACTGAAATTGCAGGTTTAGAAGAGTTGTAGTGTGAGAAGCCGATCGGTTTTTGTGAGGCACCCTAAACCGACGTCGGCTTATGTTGGATATCTTATACCGACGTCGGGTTATGTTGACAAACAAAAACCGATCAGCTTTATTTGATGGTTAGGGTCAGCTTGTGTTTGGAAACATAGGCCGACGTCGGTTCAAGTTGAAAATCGAATGCCAATTAGGCAGATATTTGGAAAACGAAGACCAACGTCGATTTACGTTGACAAACACATGCTGATTTGGGTTGGATGGGTAACGTAAGCCGACGTCGGTTCAAACACTTCAACATAATCCAATTCAGCTTACGTTGCATAAACTTAGCCCGGCGTCGGTTTATATTAGCAATCAAGACCGACGTCAGTTATGTTGATAACTTAGCCCGGCGTCGGTTTATAAACGCCATCACAGACCGACGTCGATTTTTGTGTCTATATATGAACTGATCAGTTTATTTTGTCAGTTTTTTTTTATTTATCTATTTTTGTTGCTTTTCTTCCATCAGATGCAATTCATTAATAAGTACCCGGTTCAGTATATGCCAGAAGGAACAAATGGGAGTACACATAATAGTATGAAGCCTATCGATTATCTAAATGGATTTCTTTCACAGAGACAGCTTTTGGATAGGTTAAAAGCAGAGAGTTCGATCGCGTATTTTATAAAACAATGCGGTCAACAGTTGCTGACTACTCCCCTTATGCTGACCATTCTTGCTAGAGAGTTAGTAGATTATCCTAACTCATGCCCTGATGAGATGTGGTTTGAGATTGGGGGAAGACCATATAGGTTTGGAAAGCAGGAGTTCTTACTAGTGACAGGACTCCAGTTCGGGTATGTTGACTTACATGTCCTTAAGTGGAAGCAAACAAATGAGGATAGTCTCTTGTGGCGACTTTTTAAAGGAATATCGCCGAGATTGGCTGAAATTATACAAATGTTAAGGGTCCGAAGGGAAGATATAAGCGATGAGGACATCTTGAAGTTGAGTAATATAATCATCGCTTATGATTTATTCTACGACTTTGATGATCGGTCTAGGGTGGAAGATTATCTGTGGGTCTTGATAGAAAATCTTGATATGTGGAATAAGTTCCCCTTTGGTATAGTCGCCTATAGTAGGTTGATAGAGGGCCTTCATCGGGCGCTTGATGAGGATCGACTTATGACTGGACGTAACATTAATTTGTATGGTTTTATTTGGGTATTTGAGGTACGATATTTAATATATTATCTTTCTAAATAATAAAAATTGTTTAGTGTTTATATACTAACTAATTGTTTATCAAAATTACAGTGGTGGTTAGTGGAAATGTTTCCGTGGTTGGAAAACAGGGTAGGAAAGAGAGTCATAGGCGACGATGTGATGCTGCCAAGGTGTGTGAATTGGACGTGTAATAGCAGAAAAAAAAAATAAGGTGGTTTAATGAGCTTAATCGTGTAAATTTCTAAATTAACTTACATTTATTTTCATTTATTGACTATTATCATTTGTAATTATAATATTAAATATATTATAATATATTATGCAGTTAATAGGAGGGAGTAGCACCCTTGAGCCCACTGATGCAGAGAAAGAAAAAGATTATTGGATTTCTTTCAACCTTGAGCATTTGGTTAGGGAAAATGCCTATAAAGTAGGCGGTGGAGGGGCTGTTGATGAAGCTACAAATGATGATTCAAATAATGAGGAGAGGGAGAGAGAGCCAAATAGAGAGGAGGAGGGTGTGATGGAGTCGAATAGGGAAGAGGAGAGTGAGACAGAGGCGACTAGGGAAGAGGAGGAAGAGGAGCAGCATCATTATCACATCCCAAACCCACTAGATGACTCAAATAGTGCATATTCAGAGGTAAGGACAAAAAGAGCACACGAGTTTAGACGAGGTGAGGATCAGCACGATGACACCGTAGTCCCACGAGGTCACACCGTGGCCCCTAGACCCTCTCAGCGTCAAGTGCGAATTTTGTATGATTATATTAATGTATTTTATTCTTACATAACTATCCATTTAATTATTATATTGTTATTTAATTAATTTTGCAAGAGCCTCAGACGAAGGTGGGCAAGATTATGGCCTTGTTGGAGTCTATTTTGAAAACACAACAGGAGCAAAATGAGAGGTTGAGTAGGATTGAGAAGGTGCTGAAAATCCGTGTGCCCCCGAATGGCGGGAATGACCCGAATGATGATGATGACGATGAACATGATACTGAGAGCTCTATCCGGAATGAGTACATCCATCGCTCTTTACCATCAAAAAGAGCGTCACCATTGAAAACAATACCATCACCAAAAAGACAATGTTCAGTAGATGTTTCAGTACCCCGTCAGGACCCACCGCAGTAGGATGAGAATGACCGGGTAAATTTGTGATTTAATTTTTGTTTTAATTTCGTTTGTCAAATCATCACAAACTTGTAATTACAACTTTTAATTTTCTGCAGATTGTAGAGGTCCAGGGGGTAGAATCGCAGCTGTTGAGGAAGACTGATCAGATGCTTCCCTATGAGGACTTACTGACCCATCAGGATCCACCGCAGCAGCATGAATTTGATCAGGTAAATTTTGTGTTTGTTTAGTAATTTAATTTAGTTTTGCTAATCATGATAAACTTGAGCAGATTGAGGAGGTTAGGAGGTAGGATCGCAGCTGCTGAGGGAGGTCGATCGGATACCTCCCCGTGAGGACCTTCCAGCCGATCAGCATCCACCGCAGCAGGATGCGAGCGAGCAGGTAAATTTATAATTTAGTTTGTGTTTTAGTTCAGTTTTTCAAATAATGGTAAATTTGTAATTACAACTTTTAATTTTCTGCAGATTATAGAGGTCTTGGGGGTAGGATCACAGCTGTTGGGGGAGGTCAATCGGATACCTCCCCATGAGGACCTTCCAATCGATCAGGATCCACTGCAGCAGCATGAGTGTGATCAGGTAAATTTTGTGTTTGTTTTGTAATTTAGTTTGGTTTTGTTAATCATTATAAACTTGTAATTACAACTTTTGATTTTCTGCAGACTGTAGAGGTTCAGAAGTTAGGATCGGGGTCGTTGGGGGAGGTCGAGGTCCCACTCCATCATGACCCACCATTTGAAGGGAAACCGACACGGCCTAAACGAAAAATTAAACCGTCGGTATCTCTATTATCACCATACACAGATTCTGAACGCGCGAAAAAGAAGAAAAAAGTGTCAAAGGAGCAGGTGACAGAAACTGTATTGCTGGGGGATGATATGGTTGAAAAAGTGTACAAGCAATACAAAGCTTCCTCTTCTTTAGATCTCAGGTATTAATAAAAATATTCATTATCTTTGTTTAATTCTATTACTAATCTAATATAACTGGCTTTTAATTTTTGTTTTGATTTTAGGCGTTACGTCGATGGTTATCCGCTAGCATTCATTCCTGAAGACTCTTGTACTATTGAGAATGAGGATAGTTGGTTGACATCAGAGCATATCGATGGTTATTTACAATGCTTGCAGATCAAAGAAAGCGAGTGGTGGAATGAGGTTCCTGATAAGAGATATGTAGTGCATGGATCGGCCTTTTTTGTGAGTGTTTACATTTTATAATTACTGAAATATTTTTTTCATCTTTTCATATCTGTTAAGTAATAAATAATTTTATCACTTGTAGGCGGACTTGTCATTAGTTATGAATAAGGAATATGTCAGTAAAGGAAAGGCATTTGATCCTGCTACAACTGTGATCCCCTCCCACTGGATAAGGTTTGCTAACGATTTGGAGGACGCTAAAATCCCTTGGTGGTCTGTTAATTATGTAAGTGTCGTACGAATAAAAATAATTGTTTGATTGTTCGAATTCGAACTATATCACTGACGTTCTCAACATGCAGCTATTGTTCCCATGTAGTTTATATCAGACCCATT
Source organism: Litchi chinensis (assembly GCA_019925255.1). Lineage (NCBI taxonomy): Eukaryota > Viridiplantae > Streptophyta > Magnoliopsida > Sapindales > Sapindaceae > Litchi > Litchi chinensis. The sequence goes on from CM034464.1 coordinate 22,461,034, forward strand.
GGATAGTCTGCAAGGTGTGCCTAAGAGAGCAGAAGATTGTCATATATGATCCAGCTAGTTCCATAGAGTTTGTCCACAGAAGAAATGCTATTGAGCCGTTGGTTTGTTATCTACCGTTGATCTTACGGTCGATTGATTACTATGGGAAGACCAACACAAAAATGCCACCTATAGAAAAAATATGGGATGTGGAGCGTGTGGATAAACAAAAAGTGCCTCAGCAACCTGATGGGTAAATATATTTTCTTTAGTAATATATTTAAATAATGTATAATAAATTATCTGACCTAAATCTGTGCGTAATACAGGAGCAGTTGCAGGGCATATTGTGCAATGTACATTCATGATATCTTATGCTCTCTAGAGGGTGAATGAAAATCTGTCCAAACCAAGGAAAACGCCCGTCAAATAAGGGCACAGATAGCATCAGATTTATATATGTATTCCACCCCAAGATACAGAGTAGACGATTGGGGGCAATGGATATTAGATGAGGATGGCAATGTTGTATATGATTGATTGATTTATATATTTGTTTATATTTGATTCATTTATCATCGTTATTTAGTAAATATTTGCTCAAATATTGTGTGGTAGTATGATGGTGGATTAAGAGACTGAGTCTCTAAAAGAAATAGTATAAGTGTTATTTTTTATGTAGGTTTATTGGAAAGTATGTGAAAAAATAAAGGAAATTCTGTCAAAATTTTTCTAAATTATTTCCTTTAAAAAAAAAAAAATTCGGTTTAAGAGAGAATATGAAAACCGTCGTCGGGTTACATAAGGCCACATATACTGACGACGGTATCAACATAGTGATGCATACCGATTCCATACATTGGGTGGATCTGGAATCTAAACCGATATCGGTTTTAGAATTGCCACAAAAACCGACTCCGGGTTTAATAATAGAATGTACACCAATTGCATAAATCGGATGATCTGGCAATGTCATCCGATATCGGTTTTAACAAAGCCACAAATACCGATATCGGTTCTTGTCACCCCTTGCATACCGATTTTAAAATTTCTCAACATAAAATTAAGAATTTTGGTTCATTTTCTTTGTTTCCATTCATCAAAAAAGCCCCTAAACTATAAATTTCCTATTATGTATATCTACAACCCAACAATGTAGACAAACATGAGACATTATATCTTTAGTTATGATGTGTACTTTGACCTAATGACATCTAACAATTCAATGTGATAAATATAGTGGATATAGCAACATATTTTCTTAATTCAATTAAATTAACATAATTTAAAGCCAATGGGGATCATTTTTGTCCCACCAAAACATCATAAAGTGGTAAAAAATATATATATATCGATTTTCGAGGTGTCTCTATACCCGACATCGATTTTTATGGTAGGCTAAAAACCGACACCGGTGTAAGACGTCCAACGAGACCTGACATCGACTGAATTCACCGCTACAACCGACGTCGAAAATGCAATGAATCAAAGCCCGACGTCGGTTTATGATTTAAATCAAACCGACATCGGTTTAAGTGCAAAAACGATTTTTTTTTTTAATTTAATTTAATTTATTTTATTTTATTTTAGGTTGTTTTTGTCATTTGTTATCTCATTTGTATGTTTCCAATATAAAAAATTTGATATCAATTTATTCAATCTATTTTTACTCGATTTTTTCACCCTCAATCAAAATAACATTAAAAATTTCAAATTTTAACATAAGATCCTCTATTTTGTTTTCATATTAAAGACGATATAATCGAACCTGTAATATAATATTAATAATTACGAATAAACTAGTACAACTACCATAAAAACAGAAATAGACTTCATTTATATATCAAATTTTAAGCAACAAATGTGATAAACCTTACAACATCATGTCTATTCATTACAAATTTCCATCATCTTCTGAGGGTAGAATAGGGAACTGTAGATCACATCGACGTCGCGTGTGTCCAGTCATACCACAAAGGCTGCATTTTCGGGAGGTTCTAACTCGTCCAATAGGAGAGGCATTCACTCGAGCCTCTGTATCATCTTCTGTCATGCTCCTAGTGGCAATGGAGCTAGTTCCAGCCTCTCCAACAATTTCTGTGCTAGTCCCAGCATCTTCAAAAGCTTATGCACTTGTCCCAGCACGTCCAACTTGACCTACGCTCGTCCCTCCGATAGTAAGGTTAGGACAACAAAGACGGTTGTGTCCCCTTTCACCACATTTTCCACACTTTTTCTTTCGACAACTTTCTCCAACTGAAGGAATTCGTATCTCTTTCGGTCTATCTGCTTGTCGTCTTCCTTGGGATGGTAGTACAATCATACTTTTGACTTCTGAAGGAACATGCTAATCTTTTGGGCCAGGAACAAGATTGATCAGACGTGCATATGCAGCTTTTAGCCATTCTTTGCTATAATAATCATGACAAAGTGTATAATAATGAACACCATTCACCCTGATATACGACAAAGATAGAAGGTTACCGACTGATATTAAATAACAAAAACATAATAATAAAGTATAATTACGATACCTGGCAACAGCAATTGCATGATGACATGGCAACTGATCTAGATCCCAATGCCGACAACTGTATGTCCCTTCAAAAGGCCGAACAAAACCATAACCCAGTTCATGTGTGACTCCGAACTGGATCGGTTGTTGAATGGCAGATACCATGGCACTTGTCGATTCATTAGCCATCGAGTTCACATGATCTTCTGCAGTTTTGGTAACCAAAGTTCTGAGTTTCTCAGCATGAACACGTCTATCATTATACCACTTTTGCAGCATATGTCTTAAATATTCATGTGCGGTTGTTATTGGAAGCCGACGTGCTTTCATTATGCATTTGTTCAGCGACTCTGCAATGTTAGTGGTCATCATGCCATATCTTCTTTTAGGAGAATATGCACGTGACTATTTTGTCATTCCAACATCAATCAATTTTTTATGCATTTGCGGACATACCCGTTGAATTTGTTCCAAATATCTATCACAATCTGGCCTTGTATAACAATATGCTATAAGGTAGAACATATCCTCCACATCTTTTTGCTTTTTAAAGTGTTTTTTCAGGTTTTGCTTCAAGTGGAAGAAATAGAACACGTGTGGGACTTCGGGAAAAACATCACCCATCGCATTCGCAATGCTTTTATGACGATCGGATACAATAATCAAATCCGATGGCAAATGGTGCCTCCCACCGATAATCTCTCTCAATCTACTTAAAAACCAAGTCCATGAATTATCCGACTCTCCATCACCAAATCCAAAAGTGATAGGATAAATCATCTCATCCCCATCTCTGCATGCAACAACAAAAATCACTCCTTTGTATTCACCTTTCAAATGAGTGGCATCAATTGCAATAACCGGTCTGATGTAAGATCAAAAACCCTCAATTGAGGCTCCAAGTGCAACGAATGAATATAAAAAGCTGTTGTTTTCATTTGTCTCAATTGTAGTTACTGTACCAAAGTTTGTTTCTTTTAACATGTGAAAATATGAAGGAAGCTGCTGAAATGACTCATCTGCTTTTCCATATGCTAGTTTTTTTGCATATTGTAAAGACCTCCAAGCTTTAGTGTACATGACCTGCACACCATATTGCTCCAACATTTCTACCATCAAAAGCTGAGGTGTTATACTATCAAGGCCCACTTTTTTCTGATACAATGTTGCTACGACAACAGTCTTCACACTGCGTCTATGTGACTCGTAAGCATCTTGACAACATGTGTGCTCTGGTACATACTTATACACATACCACATAGAACCACCCTTTCTACATCTTGCACAAATCTAAAAACTACAGCTTAAATCCTTGCAACCAGCCTCATATCTAACCGTGCATGAACGTCTGACTTTATGTTGATGCCTGGAATTAAGCACACATTTTCCAACGGCTACATTCAGTTCATATTTACTGTCAAAAAATACACCTCTGTACAATGTATCACATCGGATGAAGGTCGATATAGCCACTAATGTACCCTCAATTTCACACTTATCTACACCAGGAACAATCCAGTATGGTTGTGAAGGGTTGGTTTTAAATTGTGAACCCGAAAATCGTACTTCTGGATACTCCACGGTCTCTGTATCAGCTCTAGTTTCAATGTCATCACCTTCAGTTTCCTCATTATCATCTTCATTGTTCGATGTCTCATCACCATCGCTAACTGCATCCTGATCTTCATCATCATAATCATTTCCGCCAAAATCAAAGTCATACATTGGACTTTCTACAAATGTAAATGCGGCAATAAAAGCTGAAACTTGGTTGCTACCACTAGAAGAAATAAAACAATTTTGACCTCTACCTATAATCGGACTTGCAATTCTATCCGTAGGTACCTTCACATGTCTTGGATCTGATATTGCATTAATGGCAAACTAAGGGACAGTAGAGTTAATACCTCTAGAATCTCTCATAATCTTATCAACATAAATTTCTCTATAATCAGCTTTTTTGTCTGAAATCACACCTCGGACACTGAGATCAGTAGTGATTGGAATCTTCACTGCAGGCATTCCCCTAGCTCGGAGTAAATAATGCAAATGAATATCTCATATTCTTTTATCAATGCCAGTCACTATGTAAACGAATTCTACCAATCGAGAAAAATTAACGTTCTTAGGGGCCCCCATCATGAATGTCTCACCTCCAACATAGTTATTCCCATTCCACTCTCCGTTACATTTGACTATTATCGGCACTTCACTCATTCCTATAAAATTTAAAGTATAAAAAAATTAGTGTAACACATACTTATATCATATTAAAATTTAGTATCTAATTTCCTATTGTCAAATTCATCAAAATCCAACTAAATATTATATAATTAATACCAAACATACACAACCGAAGTAATAGAAAAAAAAAAAACAAAAAACAAAACAAAACAAAACAAAAAATACAACACATCACAGAATCCGATTCGGGTTTTGTGAAATCATATATCCCGAATCGGTTTTTGTGAATAAACATAAACCGATTCAGGGTTTATGAGATCTTGAAACCTGATTCGGGTTATGTTATTTCATACAACTCGATTTGGGTTGTATTAATAAAGATAACCCGATTCGGGTTACGCATATTCACAAAACCCGACGATACGCAGAGAAACGCAATATTTTTCACGTTCTTTTTTCTCTTCGTTTTGTGCAGATCTCACTCACATCAGGTTAAATCACAACTACAATTCACTCTTATGCCCTAAAACTAAACAATGTGACTAAAATAATTTGAAAATCAACCAACAACAACAATCATATACCTTAACTTGAAAAAAAGCTTGAATGTAGAGTTTGTTAGAGGCAAAGAAGCTTCGAAATGTAGCTTTAATGAGTAGTAAACAACTTAATAAGTGCACGAAATGTAGCTGTTATGGATGGGAAAAAAAAAACGTAAGGATGAAAGATGTGGGAGCCGTTTGCAAGAGAAAAGGGAAGAAGAAAAGTAAGGAAAAGGGCAATTTCGTAGTTTCAGTAAGGTTTTAATAGGAATTTTAAATTGAAAAATACTTAGGGGTAGTTTGGGTAATGTGGGTATAGGTAGTAATTAGTTTGTTTGAGAGGTTAAAAAGGAATTTTTGTAAATATAGTGATAAAAATGAATTTTTCTTTTTGTTATGGACTCAAATTGAAAAGCTCTCTCAAGTAAATATGTCTACTTGTTTTTTTTTTTCCTTTTAAATGAGGATCATTTATAAGAAAGAGCATTATAACTTACAAATATCTCATAATAATCGTTTATATAACCGGTCCAACTTCTTCCAATTACTTCAATCTATTGATAGACCGAGTAAATTGTACTATTCTATTAAGTTTATTTAAAGGTTTTTTTCTCCCTAAAGAAAGTTGTACTCTTTGGATTTTGTTGCACATTTTATTTTTAATTAATTACAAGATTATATGATATCTATTGTCAAGAATTTATTTGGATTTATCAAAATTAAACCGTTTAAATTTTATTCAAATTTTCATTTTTCATAATAATATATAGAAATATCTACTTTAACAATAAGCAAGTAAAACTATGAATAGTGAGCTAATTACTTATTGTATTTTTCATTTCTGAAGTCCGTAAAAATATTATTTTTTGTCACTATCAGAGAAAAGTTTGCTAAATTGATTATGTATTTATAAAATCAAAATATCCACTCGTTCTCATGCACCTAATTGGTAACTAACAAAAAAGACTTTTTATATAAAATTAAACCTTTTAAAATAGGTTTCCAATGAATTGTCTAATAATATATGAGTCAATGAAGAACAGCTTTTTATATATAGTATAATCAGAGTCATCATCTAAAGCCTTTATCCCATGCTTCTCCAAATACCTGGTGTTGGAAGCGTTGGAAGGCACACGAATAAATTCAAAAAAAGAAAAAAGAAAAAAGAAAAAACACAAATTTAGAATAAAAAGTTAAGTGAAGAAAATTTTTCTTAGAAAATTCACAAGCTCTTTACTCAACTTCATATATTTTCTCTTTCAAATTAACATACAAATGAGCAAAACTATTTATACTATTTTTGATACATCTTAATTAATTGCTAATACATGAACTTATTAAATCCACATATTCATTTAGAATTCCTAGACACATAAATCTAGATTCATAATAAATTCTAGATATATGTAAATTAGTCTTCTAGGTGCATGTAGATAAGTCTAGATTAATATCCCAACATCCTCCCTTAATCTAGACTTGAGTAACACCAAGTTTCCCCTTTATTTTGACAAAAATTCCACCCTTCAATGCCTTCATAAAAATATCTGTAATTTGATGTTTTGTCTTGCAATGCTTGACCACTACTTCTTCTTCTTTGATCAGTTTGTGAATGTAGTGATACTTAATTTGAATGTGCTTGCTCTGTCCATGTAAAATTGGAGTTTAACTAAGTGCAATTGCTGAATTATTGTCACAATACAACATTGTTTCCTTTTCTTGAAAACATTCCAATTCTTTCGACATCCACCTCAACCAAAGAGCTTGACAACCAACTGCACACATAGCAATATACTTTGCTTCTATAGAAGAGAGAACAACAAAAGGTTGTTATTTTGAAGACCAAGAAACTACACCTGAATCAATATTGAAAACATACTTTGAAGTGCTTTTGCTATCACATGTATCTCCTCCCCAGTTACTGTCACTATAACCAATTAAGGTTGATTCTTGTAATATCTTATAATGAATCCCATGATCAACAGTACCAACAACATAATGATGGATTCTTTTACTAGCCTCCCAATGATTTCTCTTTGGTAAAATCATAAATTTACTCAACATTCTAACAACAAATATTAAATTTGACCTTCTTGTTGTTAAATACATTAGACTTCCCACTAAACTTCGATAAAGACTAGCATCAACTTCTTTACTCTCATCATCTTTACTTAACTTCAAATTTGCCTCCACAGGAGTATTGCAAAGGACAACACTATCCATTTTAAACATCTTTAACAAATATTTTGCATACTTCTGCTGAGAAATACTAATTCCTTTTTCTGTTTACTTTATTTCAATTCCAAGGAAGTAATGAAGAAGTCCCAAGTCGGTCATCTCAAATTCTTCCATCATGGATTTTTAAAATCCATTCCCATTTTCTCATTATTGTCTGTAAAGATAAGATCATCAATATACAATCAAATAATAAGAAAATTACCCCTTTCATCTTCTTTCGTGTGGAGTGCATGCTCGTATGGGCATCTCTTGAATCCATTCTTAAAAAAAAAAAAAAAAAAAAATTGTCAATTCAACTATACCAAGCTCCTAGAGCTTGTTTCAGTCCATACAATGTTTTCTTTAAACGATACCTTGTATTTTTCTCCTTTTTTTTCGTAACCCAGGGGCTATTCGACATGGACCTCTTCTTTTAGAAGACCATTAAGGAATGCCAATTTCATGTCCATTTGATGCACCTTCCAACCTTTTGCGCTACCAATGATAAAAGTAGATAACCTGCTTCCAAACAAGTTAAGGAGCCAAAATTTCTTCATAATCAACACTAAACTTCTACTTATAGCATTTCACAACAAGTCCGGCTTTGTTTTTGTCTACTTTACCATTTGAATCCAACTTTATTTTGTAAACCCATTTTACACCGAGCATTATCTTGTCTTTAAGAAGATCCGTCAACTCCCATGTCCTATTTTTTTCAATTGCATCTATTTCTTGATTCATGACTATTCTCCATTTTTCTTCCTTGATTGCTTCTTCAACACTTATTGGATCTGCATCTACAAATAATGCAATATTTATTCCATCAGTAGAAACCATGACATAGTCACCTGAGGGATACCTTTTGGATGGATGATGTTGTCCACTAGATCTCTTTGGCAAAGTTTACTCTTCATCACTTGATGATGAACCAAAAGTTGAGGATAATGATTTAGCACCTTCTAGTTCAACTACTTGTGCACCATTATTGTATTCAATATTAACAAAAATTGATTTCAGTTTTTGATAAGTGACATTCCACTTTCAAGACTTTTCCTCATTAAAATGCACATCTCAACTAATGATTATCTTTTTTGAGATGGGATTGTACAAACGATATGCTTTCAAATTTTCACTATTTTCGACTAGAATATATTTTTCTAATTTATCATCTAGCTTACCTCTCTCCTCATTTGGAATATGAGGGTAAGATCTGCTCCCAAACACTCTTAAGTGGCTAACATATGGTTTTATCCCACTCTAAGCTTCTTGAGGAGTTTCCTTGAACACTTTTGGTTGCAGCTCAATAAAGTAGATAGACAATGCATGCAGTAGCATCACGTCAAAATTCATTAGGCATCTCTTTGGCTTTCAACGTGCTTTTTGCTAGCTTCATAATGATTCTATTTTTTTCGCTCAACTACTCCATTTTATTGGGGAGTGCAACGAGTAGTTTACTGATGTCTTCTTTTAAAAATTTTCCTTAGCACCAAATTCTCCACCACGATTAGAACAAAAATTTTTTATTGCATAACCACTTGATTTTCAACTAAAGCTTTGAAGAATTTGAAGCATTCAAAGACTCCATTTTTTTCTTTAAGTAAATAAATCTATGTCATTCTACTATAATCGTCAATGAAAGTGAGAAAATAACAATTACCTCCAATTGATGTTGTGCACATAAGTCCATATAAATCAGTGTGAACTAATTCAAGTGGATTTAAGGCGCTCCTTGTTTTGCCAACTGGAAATGGATTATGATGATGCTTCCCAAGAATGCATGCCTCACAAGCTTGATGATCTTTCTAACTAATATTTGTCATTCCTCTCATCATATGATTTTGGCACATATGAGATAATGAGCTAAAATTGAAATGTCCATACCAAAAATGCCATAGCCATGAAATATCATTCACCAAAGAACTGAAACAAGAACTTTGACCATATGAAATATTCAAGGGAAACATTCTATTTGGAGTCATTTTTACCTTTGCAATAAGGACACTCTATCTGCCTTTGATATCACACATATCATCTTTCAAAGCACCTATACATCTTTAATTGGTTCAAAATTTGGGAATGCCACCTAGCCCATTTATGGTTCAAGGATGACTCTAGCCATGCCCAGTCTCCGCCACACCCCTCTAGGGGCAAGGCCAAAACCTAAGTTTTTAAGATAAAATCATCAATAAAAGGTAGAAAATAATTATTCTTACCAAAGAACTTTGTTTGATTAGTCCATAGAGATCTATATGCACAAGCTCCAGTAGCTTCTTAGCTCTTGAGAAAAAAATTTTTGGAGCTCTTTCTAGATTCTTTTCTAAAAATGCATCCTTCACAAAACTTATTTGGGTACTCAATATATGACAATCCATTCACCATGTTCTTCTTTTCCAACAATCTTAAGCCACCAAATTTCAAATGCCCAAGCCTTAAATGTTAAGCCTATGATGAATCTTTTCCTTTCATTAGAATTTTTGTTGCCTCACCAAAGGTAATATTACCACGTACAGATTCATCAAGCTTCACAAACATCAATTTGCACCCATAGATATGATTACTTTCACCACTTTTATCATTGTTTTGTCTTCCATATAGCCTTAAGTAATTTTGTCTTCCATGACCTCGTAATGAATTAAGATGCTGATTGTTATCGCCATCTTCATTTCTTTTTTTAACGTAATTTCTCAATTTTCCTCTTTCTCTAGAATTACCATATCCATGACCTCTACGACAGCCTCAATCTTGTCCATTCTGACTTTTCTCTTGATTATCTCCCTTGCTTTTTGGCTGTAGCTTTGTTTGCAATAGTTGCTCAAAAGTTTTTCTTCATAGGCTTGTAAAGAACCCATGAGTTGATCAATTGTTATTGTACTCAAATCTTTTGATTCTTCAATAGCTACAACAATAAAGTCAAATTTTTAGTTTAGGGAGTGAAGAATTCTTTTAACAACTTTGCTATCATTCACCTTCTCACTATATCTCTTCATATCATTTACAACTTTGTAAAGTAATCTAAAACTGGCTCAGATTCATAACTATGTAAAGTTTCATATTCACCTCTTAATATTTGAAGCTACACTTTCTTGACTTGATTAACACCTTTGAAAGTGTACTCCAAGATCTGTCGAGCTTGCTTAGTAGTGGTTGCTTTAAAATTCTTCTCAAACATTCAATCATCAATTGCTTGATTGATTATGGTGAGAGCCTTTTGATCCTTCTTCCTTGTATTACACAAAGCACCCTTTTGCCCTTGAGTCAAAGAAGCTTCATCTTCTAGTTTCATGTATCCTTTGTTGACTATCTCTCATGCATCTTCTGAGCTAAGTAAAGCCTTGATGTGAATACACCAAGTGCTATAATTTTCTTTAGTGAGACGAGGTACTTGTAAAGGAATAAGATTGTTATTGTTGGTCAGTTTTTCTCAACACCCAACTCTCTAAATAATTGGCTCTAATATCATATTGTTGGAAACTTGGTGTTGAAAATTCGCTTAAACTCAATAAAAAAAAAAATATTTTTAGTTAAAAAAAATTCTATTAACTTTTCTTCTAACTTGATATGATTTTGTTTCAAACCATTATTCACCCTTGATTTTCAAATTTCCTCACACTTGCTCAAATGATTTCACCACCTAGGTATATATATAGGACTCAAGAGATAGTTATGGATAAACTCTCATAAATATAATAGAATGAACTCTCACGTACATGCACCATATTAATTATTGTGAATACATAGAACTCTCTAATTACATGAATGCTCTAAAAATATGAATATAAACTTCTAGATGAATTCATAATGAAAACTTCTTCATGATTCATGCGTGCTTGTATCTATATAAATCATGTTTAATTTCCAACAAGAAAATCTCCTAAAATGAATCTTTACCCTAACAAAATTGCTCAGTAGGTATGATATCCTAAATCTCTGGAGCCGTGTACATCAGAGTTACTGGAATCTGACTACTTCATGTTTGAAGCTACGCTTTCTTGACTTGATTAACACCTTTGAAAGTGTTCTCCAAGATCTGCCAAGCTTGCTTGGCAGTGGTTGCTTCAGAATTCTTCTCAAACGTTCCATCATCTATTGCTTGATGGATTATCGTGAGAGCCTTTTGGTCCTTCTTCCTTGTATTACACAAAACAACCTTTTGCCCTTGAGTCAAAGAAGCTTCATTTTTTGGTTTCATGTATCCTTTGTCGACTATCTCCCATGCATCTTGTGAGCTAAGTAAAGCCTTGATGTGAATACACCAAGTGCTGTAATTTTCTTTAGTGAGACAAGGTACTTGTAAAGGAATAAGATTGTTATTGTTGGCCATTTTTTCTCAACTCCCAACTCTCTAAATAGTTGGCTCTAATACCATATTGTTGGAAATTTGGTGGTGAAATTTACTTAAACTCAATAAAAAAAACAACTATCTTTAGTACAAAAAAAAAAAAAAAGTCTATTAACTTTTCTTCTAACTTGATATGATTTTGTTTCAAACCATTATTCACTCTTGATTTTCAAATTTCCTCACACTTGCTCAAATGATTTCACCACCTAGGTATATATATATAGGACTCAAGAGATAGTTATGGATAAACTCTTATAAATATAATAGAATGAACTCTATACATGCACCATATTAATTATTGTGAATACATGAACTCTCTAATTACATGAATGCTCTAAATACATGAATACTCTAAAAATATGAATTCAAACTTCTAGATGAATTCGTAATGAAAACTCCTTCATGATTCATGCGTGCTTGTATCTATATAAGAGCATCTCCAATGCTAATGTGGATTGTTTTTCACAATCCATTGACATGTCATCAATGTCTAAAGAATTGTTTCCTACATGGCATTGAATAGCAATTGATAGACAGTAAAATTATAAAATGTTCTCCAATGCTTTCATTCAAAATTCATATTTTTTTGATGTGTTATCTTTTTTTAATTTTTTTTAAACCAAAAAAAAAAAAAAACCAACTCTTAATAAAAAATAAATCAATTAAACTCTATACAACACTCTATACAAAACTCTCTCTCTCATTAGATGCCTGTTCATGTCCTCACCTTTTGATCCAATTAAACTCATCTTGTAAGTCTTATGTTATGTTTCATTATTTTAATTTCATTATTAAACCCTTATTTGCATGGTGTTTCTCTATTTTTTTTTTCCAAATATGTGTTAATAAAATCGACATTGTTACTTGATTTGTTTAATCAGATTGATTTTTTTTTCTAATATTTTCAGCAAATTCGCTACTGTTGTATTGAGTTATTTTTTATTAATCATATAAATATAATGTCAGTTAATATATATGAATGAAATTGCATACCACATGTTTGACAAAATTACTTATTTGCTGATAGAAGTATTTTTGCCACAATGTGCTTGTTTCCTGCATAGAACTTTGTTCGTGCATTATTTAATTATGATTTTTTTTTTCATTTTTAAGTTCGAATGATAGGAATTTTGTCTCTCTTGTAATCTTATGTTGTTCCTTAATTATATTACTTGGCATAAAAACAGTATAGAATGTTATTTGATTATTGACAGACAATGCAGCTGTACTTTTATACCGGAATGCTGCTGAACTGTAGACTTTGGTTATTTGATAGCAACCTAAAGTCTCTACTTCCCACGATCCATTCTGGAAGTGCTTTTAGAAGTATCAGAACATTGTTACATGATTCTTTTGTTTTCTTTTTAATGTCTGGTTGAAATAGACAAATGTGTTATGGTATATGTTAAATGCCTACTGGGGTAAATTCTCTACTATTGTATTGAGTTAGTTTTTATTAATCATATAAATATAATGTCAGTTAATATATATGAATGAAATTGCATACCACCTGTTTGACAAAATTACTTATTTGCTGATAGAAGTATTTTTGCCACAATGTGCTTGTTTCTTGCATAGAACTTTGTTCGTGCATTATTTAATTATGATTTTGTTTATTTTTAGTTGAGTTCATATTTAGCTGTTGTATATATATAAAAGATTATATTTTTCATAATTTTTTTTATAGGTGTAATTACAAAGCAATGTCTTCATCAAATTTTGAATATAACTCCGATAGTTCCTCATCAAGCAATGATTCACTTTCAATGACCAAACGGATATTCGATGAGCATGTAGAAGAGGATAGCTTAATGTGTACAAAGATGACTCATGAGATGGTTCAAACCATTGCAATCCATGTTCCAATAATAGTTTCAACAATGTTGATTGGTAAAAAACGTCCTCATGGGGGCTCGACACCCGATAGACGTTATATTCACCGTGATAGAAATGAGCGTCATGATTTAATTATTAATGACTACTTCAAAGGTGAGCAGTCAAAGTATACAGGGGAACATTTTCGTCGTCGATTTCGGATGGATATTGAATTATTCAAATGCATTTTACAAGCAATTGAAAATTATGATGTTTATTTCACACATAAGGTAGCTGCAGTTGGAAAAGATAGGTTGAGTCCTTTACAAAAAATGATAGCAGTTGTGTGAATGCTTGCATATGGTTGTGCGGTCGATCTACTAGATGAATATGTTCAAATAGGAGAAAGCACTACAATCGAAAGCCTAAAGCACTTCTGTGATGCTGTCATAGGAGTTTTTGAAGAACAATATTTAAGAAAGCCAAATAAAGATGATATTGCAAGGTTGCTACAAGAAGGAGAGGATCGAGGATTTCCTGGTATGCTTGGGAGTCTTGATTGCATGCATTGGCATTGGAAGAATTGCCCCACAGCTTGGCATGGTACGCATACTAATGGTTTTAAAAGAGTTCCTACTCTTATTTTAGAGATTGTAGCTTCAAAAAATTTATGGATTTGGCATGCGTTCTTTGGCATGGCTGGTACTAATAATGATGTTACTATTTTGGATAGATCTCCATTGTTTGATGATCTAATTAATGGTGTTGCACAATCGTGTGATTTTGTAGTACAAGATCATCACTACAATATGGGCCATTATCTCTCTGATGGAATTTACCCACAGTATGCCGCTCTAATTCAAACAATATCTCAACCGTCTTCTCTTAAAGAAAAATTATTTGCCAAGCACCAAGAAGCTATGAGAAAGGATGTAGAGCGAGCGTTTGGAGTGTTGCAAAGTAGGTGGCATATTGTTAAAGGTCCAGCACGTATGTGGAATGCAAAAGATCTTGGAAAGATAATGAAGACTTGCATCATCTTGCATAATATGATCATTGAGAGTGAGCATAATCAAGGAATTAACCCTGAAAGTTGGCAACCTCATGGAGATGAAATGGTTGAAGATGTTCATCTAGAGCACGATTATACTTTTATTGTCTCTAGAATGATAGAGAGAATGAAACAAGTTCGAGACAAAAGGGTGCATAAGGATTTAAAGATCGATCTTATCAATCATTTGTGGGACATATATGGCGGTCAACAAGCAGCTTGATGATTTTTTAAGTTTGATGGTAATGGTAACATTTTGGATTTATTTGGTGTGACTGTACCTTATGGATTTCTTTGGCAACAGTTTGGATAGATAAATATATATATTTTATCTCATATCTTTTAACTATGCTTACTCAGTTAGTAGTGCTTTGATGCTAGTTTATTATACTCATGCATGGACTGTTTAGATATTGAAATTTACTCCTCAACGATGGGGTTTCAATATTTTGATTCAAATGCAAGGAAAGAACTATAAAGGTATACTAATTAATAAAGTAAATAAATGGTGTTTAATCAAAGTTGTCTAGCACACAATTTTATAAAGCGTATATAATATACCTAACCTTTCGGTTAATGCATCTTTTCAATTAAAAGAGAAAATGTTGTTTTATTTTGATGAGAAGGATTTTGATTAATCAAGAGGAATGATAATACTACCTATCAAATAAAGAAAGTGGATGTTATCTAAGTGACTGTTTTTAGCATTTTCCAGTATCAAATATAAGAAAATATATAAAATGCATATTCTTCAATTCAGCTAAGTAAGAATTGCATGTCAATTATTGATAGATTTATTCGGTTTCAAAAATTGCTCATGGCATATCCTTTAAAGGAATTCAAGTAGATTTTGTTAA
The DNA here is from genome assembly GCA_019925255.1 of Litchi chinensis. Lineage (NCBI taxonomy): Eukaryota > Viridiplantae > Streptophyta > Magnoliopsida > Sapindales > Sapindaceae > Litchi > Litchi chinensis. The sequence continues at coordinate 22,476,530 of CM034464.1, forward strand.
GTTTTTGGGATGCTGCTGTGTATCAGTCATTCTCTAGTTTGAGATTTGTTACATAAGAGTTGAGTATTATGATTGAAATTTAGTTTAGGTTTTGATAATGCATGTGCATGTATTGCAGAAAGTTTACAGTAAATTTTTAAAATTACATATAAAAAATTTTATAATTCTAAATATATAAAAAAAAAATAATTGGAGAAGAAGTGATAATATATGTCAAAATGAACATTGATTAAGAAAATAAAATATTTGTCCAACAGAAAATAAAACAAATTACTCAATAAGACAAGTTACTCATTACTTGCAAAGTTCGTTCCAAACAAGCCATCATTTTCCCATTCCTTCAGTATTTGAGCCTGATAAATTTCAATAGTCTTTCGTAATGCCGGTGGAAGTTTGTTGACATCTTGATACAAAATGCGTTCTTGTTCTTGTCTCTTTTGAGCTTTCTGCCTCATTTGTTGGTCTTTCTCTTTCAATTGTTGATCTTTTTCCTTCAATTTTTGAGCATTCTCTTTCAATTCTATCTCTTTCTTCATTGCTTGTTCTCATAACTCAAACTCTTTGTTATCTTTTTCCCTTTTCAACTCCAACTCTTCTTGATTAATAGTAATTTGCTTCTCTAAAGTACATTGCAATTTGTTCAATGCATCAAGCACACCATTTTCGTCATTCAACCTCCTCTTTTTCTCTTTAGTTCCTTTTCTTCCTTGTGGACGCTCAATTCCATTAGAAGTAATACATTCAGTTTCAGGAGTATCCAAATTGATAAAGCCATCTCCTTCACTATTGGTGGTTCCTGGTGTTGATGGAGGTGGATTATCATTGTCATTGACCCCTTTTTGTTTGTTGAAATCATTTGTCTTGGTAAGTCCTTTTGAACACCATTTTGGATTTTTTTCAAAATCTCCCAACAATGCTCATATTTGAATGGCTTATCATTAGTAAGGTCCTCATACATACGCATTGCTTCCCTTTTCTACAAATAAATAAATAATAAAAAAAAACAACATAGATAATATAAATAATCATAAACAAGTACATGAACATTATAAATTATAAATTACTATATAACATAATAGAGGTTACCATATCTTCTGGGGTTGTTCCACTTTGAAGATTTCTTTATAATCGTTCATATAATGCGTGGAATTTGTTTACCGCAGCTACTATTTTTCCCCAACGACATGCTAAGCTATTGGTGGTTCAAGCCTCATCATACACTCCCATATTCTCTCTCCAAATTTGTAAAATACGATTCCACATTGTTGGATTTTTCTTATTATTACCAATATCAGAATCAACAGAAACATAAAGTCATGCCTTTGTTAAAACTATATCTTCAACTTTAGTCCAATTTTTGTTGGAAATTGAAGTGTGAGAGGTATTTGACAATTTAGAGGTCTTGCCTTTTTTCTTGGATCCCTTGGATGTATTAGCGGTTTTAGTGTTAAATGGAAAATTGGAAGTATTCAATAGATCTTGAAAGGAGAATCCAGAACCAAATTGTTGGTGAACATGAGAAGGATATGAAGCATTCATTGGATTAAAGGAAAAATTGGGTTGGAATGGTAGGTTCAATGGACTAAATTGGTTGGCTTGTGACATAGAGATTTGTGGGTGAAATTGAGGATTAAGTGAGTCATTAGCATTTGTATGTTCGGTACCATTGGCAAGGTGTTGAGAGTGTGAAAATTGTTGAGAGTGTTGTGAATCCATTTTATAATGCCTGCACAAAAATAATCCATTGATGAAATATGAAAATGTTAAAATTAATCATCATATTAACAAACAAAAAACAACCATAGTGTGATAAAGAAGAAGAATAAAAAAACTGCAACTCAATAGATGAATGCAAGATGATTCTAGGACATGTTAAAATTGTTAAGGTGTAGACAATTGTTAAGGTGATTTTAGGACATTAACTTAAATGCAGAGGACAGAGAAAGCAAGATGAATGCAAGAGGCTAAACAGACATGTTAAAGGACAGGAACAAAGAACCAACACAACAGCAAAAACATAATAGCAAGTTTATGAATATAGATTGTGAAACACATAAAGAACCAACACAACAACAAAAACATAATAGCAGTTCGTTATAGCAGTAATGCTGTTTGTGCTAACAGTGGTTACAACAGTAGTGCTGTTTGTGGTTACAGCAGTAGTGTTGTTTGTGCTGACAGTGGTTACAGCAGTAAACTTCATGAGATATACCTCGAGCACAGTCCAGAATTCTGCTTCAAGTAAACAGGAGAGGGTTGTCCACACTAAGTGAAAAAATTGTCTACACACACAGATGGGATTTAGATGTTGCTGCTGCTCGAATCTGTCATCCGGTTGAAGAGAAACAGAGACAGGTGGGAGTGGTACGAGCGAAAGAATTCTTTTTTCGAAGCAAAATATTTGGAAGGTCTGTTATTGATATATTGAGGACTCAAGATGATCAGTGCTTATGTCAAAATTGAAAAGGGCAGAGCTGAAACTTTCTTCTGCTTTAGTTTGAACCGCGTAACTCACACTGTTGATTATTTTTAGGTGTCATTTCATGTCTACTACATTAAATTTTCATTAGAACATTCAATTTATGTATTTTATCTCAAAAAATGTTATGGTCCACTCTAATAAAAAAAAGAGACACGCTTTTGACGATATCAAAAACACTCAACAACCGAAGAATGCTGCCTAGAGAGAACTACAGTCAGACAAAAGAACAAACAAAAGAAGTGAAAAAGAAAGAGACTGATATTTGAATAGAGTATAGATAAAGTTTGTTTTGTTTCTGGTTCTGGGTTGAGAAAGTTTGAATGATGAATAGCAGATTATTTGTTAATGCAAAAATGAATGGTTGTTAAGGTACATCTAGATATATTTAAACAGATAAATCTAGCTAGATTCTTACTTTGACTTATTTACAATTCCAATGTAGCTTTCAATTAAATAATCAAGACCCCCTTTAACAATCTAATTAAATTTGCATTCAACACATCTACATGTTACCCTGGCTCCAATGTTAAGTCCTAAATGGCTAAATTTTACCAGGGGACAGAAGATAAGTTCATCAAAAAAAAATTAAGAATATTTTCTTTATGAGATGCAGATGAAAAGGAAATGATAATAAAGCAGTGGAAAATACACAAACAATACTAAAAAGAACCATCTAGTTTTAAAGATTAATCAGCGTGAATCTTCATCCAAAAGGAAATCTCACCATTTGTTCTTCAGTCAATCTCCTTGCCCTCCTCCTGAAGAATATCCGAGTCAAGTTTTGACTCCTCAACCTATAAACATAATCCCTTAAATCTCCATCATTTATCAAACAAAGTCAAAACAACAATATCAATTCCTTTTATTCATTCAGCAAAAGCACATTAATGTATCAATAATTGCAAAGCATCAGTTAACGATAAATTTATAACCCAACAGAGTTCAATCAATTTGCATACATGTAAACTTCATAACAATAAGCACATAAAAGCTACAAAATTAACAAGTCTATACATGAACATGTATAGACATAAGCTCTGGACAAAAATTCAGTTGGATAATAACCGTTCTATCAACAAAAAATACCCTAATACCACAACAAATTGACATAGAAGAATCCAATGAAGACCAAACGCCAAACTAACAGCAACCAACACATCAAGTATTATTGAGAAAATTACCCCATGTCACGAACTCTTAACACTTAAATGAAGGCAATGCGGAAGACACGTTGGAAAAAAAACACACAAATTGAAATACAAAAGAACATTGTTGTCTCCTAGAGAAGAGACTGCTTCAAAAAACTCAGTAATCCCAACAACAGAAAAAATCTTCTCTTTTTTCAATTTATTCAACACCCAAAAGAAAAGGACATTTTACAAAATCATATTCAAACCCAAAGAGGAAAATATATCAGTCAAACACACGAATCAAACATGTACACTCATCAAAACAAAACAAAATAAAAAACTCAAATACAATTTCGCAAACAAAACCAAGCCCAGATGACAAAATCTGAACTTTACCTCTAAAAATGAATTGAATCAAAACCCCATTTCAGGCAAGACCAACACCAACACTAACGCAAAGAGAAACCCTAAATACATGTTTGGTTCTTCAAATTAACAGATTAGATTAATATAACACACAAATAACATGTTTGGTTCTTCAAACCTTAAAAAAAAAAAAAAAGATACAACTCTTTTTAAAAAAAAAAAATACATACTAGTAAAAACATTAAAGATGGAAAACAAGAGCTGGAGGTTCCTGGGTTCTTTTGAATGGGAGAAACAATGGATACTGTAGCAGAGAGCCAAAAATACAATGTTTTGCCGCTCAAATTTTCAGCTTCTTTTAATATTGCGCCATAATTTATCCATTTAATAAATTTTCATCTGCTGAGTTGGCTGTCCAGGAGATCCTCTAAACATAGAGTCATATTAACAGTGTTGATTTTTTTTTTTTTGCCAGCTCAGCTTCACAGTGAATGCAAACAATTGCATTGGAGAAGCATATTTTGAGTCCATATCTATCTATCCTATGTCGACTTCAATTTTTTTACAATCCATTAGCCCATTGGAAATGCTCTAAATCATGTTTAATTTCCAACAAGAAAATCTCCTAAAATGAATCTTTACCCTAACAAAATTGCTCAGTAGGTATGATATCCTAAATCTCTGGAGCCGCGTACATCAGAGTTACTGGAATCTGACTCATTTTCATCTTTAGTATTAGAAGTAGTCTTTCCTGCCTCTTTCCTCCATTTCAACTTGCTCAACAAGTGTCTAACCAACATAACCTCAAGACAAATGAAGGCAGATCCTAGGGTACCGCTACAAACAGACACAAGAACCCCAAAAGTCCACATATTATCATAATGCGGCATGGTCACCCACGTGGCTGCAACATAAGCTGATGCCATGAATGCTACAGCCACCCACATGACCTTGTGAGCAATCATTAACAACCTCATTAGTGGTTTTCTTCGAAAGGGGATGATGCTGACAAGAACAATAACAATGCACAAAGATGTGAAAAGTGCAATGTTGTTGCTCACTGCAAAAACCTTAAAAGCTGTAGTTCTAGCCGCTATTGATTTTCCCTTCCTTGGTCCTTCCTGGTAGACACCACCAGCAGGACTAAGCCGGCAGTAAAAGTAACAGTGGCAATCAAAATCACGACTAGTGTGATTGTGTTCCCAGCATTTTGTAGTGCCTCTGTGTATGTATCATGTAACTTAGTGTAACGATGCTTGTGAATTTCAATTCTTCCTTTCCCGTGCCTTGATGATCTCCAATGCTTCCTTCCACTCATGTTGGTCCAAGAACTCCTTGATTTGTTCGATGAGGACTCGGTTTCAGGTACATGTTTGTCCTGAACTTCTGATTTATTTTCATTATGATTCCAAACTGCATTCGCCCTTGAGCGCCTTCTTATTTTCAGTCTAGGTAATTGCTGTGTTGGCTCGTTATCCACCATATGGTCCAGAGGCTCCACATGTTCAAATTGAGGACTTGATCCAGTTTCTAGGAGCTGTTCAAATTTTTGCTCAAGTACATCTCTGGGGCTTTCAACTACCATTGTTTGAAGAAGTTCAACGCCTGTTTTACCACCAGCTTTCTTCATCTGATCTTTAAGATGCCGAACTACTAAAGTGCTCCGAGCTTGATTGAGGATGTCAAGAGCCGTTTGTCCTTCATAATTCTGATAATTGATTTCCGTTTTTGTTTTATGAATGATATTCTTAGCTAACTGGAATGAACAAGCATTGAAAGGTCCATCAGAACACATACTTCAACCAAATAACGAAGAAAATTACATGAGCCTTAGAAGATCATGAAGTACTAAAATGTTTAACATTATTGGATGGCATAGCTAGGCGTTAGATTTATTCTCTTTTTTTCAGGTTTATTGATAATTGTTTATCCTTTTGGCTTCTGCCACAACTATCAGAACCTTGAGGTTCAATCACAAAACACACACATGAAAGCCCACCAAAACACACACATGCAGAGACAGAGAATGAGAGAGAGAGAGAGAGAGAGAGAGAGAGAGATTTACATGATAGTGTCCTCTGGAAATTGCAATATGTAAACTGGTGTTACCAAAGCTGTCCGGTTGATGGAACAGATAGGTGTCACAGAAAACCTTTGCCAAGTAATTGAATGCAGTGTGATTATTAAACTTTGCAGCAAGATGAAAAACTGTTTATCTGTGTGTTGTGAGAAACTGAAAGGATGCAGGAGCCAATACCACACATTCTTCTAGGATTGCAAGATCACCATTCATAGCAGCCAAGTGTAGTGGGGTATGACCATCATTATCAAATTGCACGGCAAGGTTCAAATCACAGCTTAGCAGCAATTGTGTTATTGACACATGTCCTTTTCTACAAGCGTAGTGCAAAGAAGAATGTCCATTTTCATCTCTATTATGAGCCAAGTTTGGACATAGATTCAATAAATGCTCTACTATGTCTGCAACAAAAAGGTAAATTAACTTTAGTAGCTGCTAACAACTGAAAACAACAAACAAAGATGATCTCAACAAATATGATTTATATGAATAGAATTGAGCTTCTTCAGGAAGTAAACGAGAAAATTTTTCCCTCACCTGCATGACCTTTAGAAGCAGCCACATGAAGTGAACTTAGCTGAGCCACATCTTCTTCTATTCCCAAAACCATGGCTGCTCAGGCAAAAACTTTTATCACTTCTAGATGCCCGTTACTGCAAGCAATGAACAATGCACTCCGTTTTTTGATGTCAACCTTACAAGACAACCATGGATAGGTGTTTAATTGTAGCATGACAATCTCAGCGCTCCCTTGGCGACAGGCTTCATGCAGCGGAGTCTCCAAGTTGTTATTCTCGGCTTCAACCAACTCTGGCCACAATTTAATAATTTCGCTCATCAAGTCAATGTGTCCATACTTTGAAGCAAGGTGCAATACAGAGTTCAAAGAACCGGTGGTTCTTTGTTCCAGAATTCCTTCCTTCTCTTGAACTAATCTAATGAATGAAGGTATGTCATTTCTTGCAATTGCATCAAAAGCCCTTGAATCCATCCCCTTCAAATTCTAATATTTTGTTAAGGAGAACCAAATTACACTCATTGCAGGCAATTATAACTATGCAGTAATAGTTGCTTCAAAAGTCTGTCAGCTGGAAACAACTGGGAAATCCATCCGCTTAAATATGCTGTAAGGCTGAAAAACTTACTTTGGGTACCTGTGTCTGATCATCTTACAGTTTCCATGTATCTTCTCAACAAGTTCATAGAAATTTCTAATGCTAAATTATGATATATGTTCTAGAACACTGTCCCTACATGCCATACCTTTTTGAACCAACAATATGGTAGTTGAGAATCAAAGCGGGTATAACATTCGTGGCCATTGCACCAAAGCCTTTGGATCCATCCCCTTAAAATTCTAACATGTTATTAAGGAGAACGGAATTATACTCCTTGTAAGGAATTATAACCATGCAGTTATAGTTTCAAAGTCTCTCAATTGGAAACAACTGAGAAATTTTCATATACACATGAGAAATTAACAAACTTCTAATAATGTTTTCTGATCTTATAGTCTCCAGTTAACTTTGACTAGCATCATGCTAGCTTTCCGTGTATCTTCTCATCACTTCCATGGATATTTCTAATACTGTGTTAACGTGTGTATTCTACAATATTGCATCTTCTTGTCGGAAATTATTATGTTAATTACAATTGGAATCAAAATGACGGTAGTTGAGAATAAAGTTCTAAAGACCATACGTGTCTTTCAATTCTAACTAATGGTGACCGACATTGTAAGTTGAAAATGTTATGTAAGTTGCTTAAGATTTATTAGACAGCTTTTTAATGCAACAGGATGAAAAGAATGAATGCATAACAAACTGTTCAAAATCAAGCAGAGCTCGTATTCTTGTCTTATAGAATCATGTCTTGCAGAATCATGACATAAGAATTGAAAAAAATCACTAGATTATTTACAGTACCCTAACAGCAAATTCCAAGGTTAAAATGCCTAACACAAAACAGTAAACACTAATTGCTTAGGTTGTTATTGTGCACTTTCAACAGTTTTGGTCTACCATAAAATAAATAAATCAATACAATTCCCCATTTTCCTAGAAATGATATCAGTTGCTTTCCTCCTCTTTCATCAGTTACCATTTTGTTTTACTTTGATATAGTGAAACAAGTTAAATTGTAAGGTCACAGTAAAAGAGCCATGTGATTTGGCATAATAAAACCACGGTTGCAACTTATAACAACAGAGAAGAGCAACAAGCTAATATATATATATATATATATATATATATATATGCGTATATACGAGTAGTTTTCCATTTAGGACTTTTTGTGATGTACATTTTAAGCATAATTACCTAGTTAAAAGTAAGCTTGTATATATTGGAATGACATCTAGCGAGTGAGATTAAATCATAATTGATATACATATAGGTAATAATACATTAGGATGGACTCCTCATTATTAGAGATACAAAACTAGGGTCCTTAACATTATTTATTTTAAAATAAAGTAGCTAAAAATTAGCAAGACTAAATTAGGCCAGTTGTCCACGCATCTGATAACTAATTATGCAAATTTTAATCTACTATGAACTGAAGTATATGCAGCAAAATCTTTTGATTCTTCATGAGGAATATCATATTAAAATTCTATTTAGAGAGGTAGCCTAACTAATAGCCATAGTCTTAAAATAGACCATTATAAATTTAAAAGACCATATTGAAAACTATAATTATATTAGTATAGATGTGAATTTGCTTACAATAAGTCATTATCACTGTTATTGTAAAAAACCATAATTGTTAGGCAGATTCTGACCTGGTTAAAATTGTTTGACCATGGAAAAGACAGTGGATGACCCTTCAATATCTACAAGGAAATAATTATTATACTCATAAGAGAAAATGAAAGTCATAAGGGAAAGAAGAGTAATATATCGCATCTTAATTTATTTCTCTTTCTCGGTGAGCAAACGTGTAAACGGGTGTCGACAGGACTTTTCAGATATCCATATCGCCAATGATAACTCCAAATGTGTACTGCTTCTTGCTTATTCGTTTCTTATGAAACTATTTTGTTCTTTTTTGCTGCACTAACTTATTTATATGCTTAGACATATGTGCCAATATATATATGGAACATTCCACAATACATATGAGATATCGATATGTGGAATACATCTAAGATATCGATATACTTGATAAAAAATTGAGTGATTGCATTTTAAAATTGTTTATTATAATTTATTTTATATTATTATATTTTATTATAATTAAACATATTAATATGTGATTATGTTTGTTGATTATTGTAAATAATGATCTTATTTATTTAGTTGTAATAAGATATAATAAAGACAAAATAAAGTATAATTAGTAATTTTAAAATACAATTACTCATTTTTTTGTCAAGTGTATCAATACCTCCAGTATACTCTATATATATATAAGGATCAATAAACATAAATTTTTGTTTAGATATATTCACACTTTTGTATATAACTTAATTTTATACTGTACATAAAATAAATGTGTCACCTCTCCTCTCTCTTCTCTCCCATTAATATTAAAAATCCACCAATTAATATATATATAACTCCATAAATAATTTGCATAAATGTTGTCCATGTCCATCTACAGCTTGTATGAAGTGCAGTTGTGTACGTGAATAAAGTTTTTTTTTTTTCTTAGTTTGGTGGTGGAGATCTAGGTTGGTGGATAAGGCGATCTGGGTTTTCTCCTCCAACCCGGACCTTTGCCCCCTTTGAATTATTATTATTTTTTAATTTTAATTTTCAATTTTTTATTATTTCATTTTCATGTACCTAAAACATTTGTTATTGGTTTGATCAAACCATAACATCTTCTTAATAAAGCTTGAATTCTTAAAATTAACTTACTCGGGTGATGCAATGTGTTGATCGGTTAGGCGACTGCCAATCATTAGGAAATAAATCAATCTGATTTCTTGGTACTAGTTGGAAATTTTGGTTTTGGTGTTTGTCCGAAACCAAAACTAAGAAGGAGATGAGGTGTATGTGTACAGATGAGAATGAAGATTTAGGTGTTGTGACCTAGATCTTCAACTAATAAAGATCTAGGTTACAACCCAGATCTTCACCTCATTTTTTTTTTTTTTATTTTAATAATTTGTAGATATCTCATTTTTTAAAAATTTTCTTGATTAAAATTTTATTTTTTATTTTTATTTTTTTCAATTTTTTAATTTAATAAAATTAAAATAAAATGATTAAGGGTATTTTGATCTTTGTACATAGACCGTAACAGTTGACCATTAGTTTTTTGGTCAAATGGGCTAATTTGATGGAATTTTAAAATATTAGGGCTAACGAATATTGAAAATGCATAAATGAGTAAAAAAGTAATATATATCACTAAACATTAAGGAATAAATTGAAATTTTCCCTAAAAATAAAGATGCATAGAATGCAGTTGGATGATAAGAATATTAATTCCATGGTTTGTTAATATTAATTAGAGAGAAGAGAGAGAATATATCAATGACGAAAGATGAGAGAGATCACATTAATGTAGAGTATAAAATTCAACAAATAGGAGGGCAGTACTACAACTAGTTTGACAGACATTTAAAGAACCGTGGAAGAATTGGGATGCGGCTTGCAATTCTAGTTAGCTTCATCATCCAAACACTACTAACCATTCTAGGCATTCAAAGAAAGTACAGACGAAGTTCTTGGATCAGAGTTATTGTTTGGTCTGCCCTATATAGACAGCTGCAGACGCTGTGGCAATTTTCGCTTTGGTTATAGTCTCAACAAATTTGTCATGTATTTTGGGTTATGGCAATGGTGAGGTCGATCCCAACACTGAAGTGTCAACATATGGGGCTTCGCATTGGTGGTCCAGACTCCACTGCATATGCCTTAGAAGACAATGAGCTTTGGATGAGGCAATTGTTTGGACTGGTTTCCCAGTCATGTGGAGCCTTTTATGTTCTTCTCAATGGTTGGACCGGCTCCACTCTTTCAGTACTTTCCGTTTTGATGTTTATTGCTGGTAATTTCATTAAATGTGGAGAACGGATGTGGGTACTCAGGGCGGTAAGCTATCAGATAAACAGAAAGTCTGTGCTCAAACAGCCTGATTTTGATACTCCTCATCATCTACATGACGATCAGAGGCGGATGGATATTCAGGACTATAAGGTTAAGTGTGAAGAAGGATATATTTGGGGGTAAAAAGGTGTCTTGAGCTTAATCTGTTAATAGATTTCTCAGGTTCAGATATTTCTGATGAAGGAAAACTGGAAAAGTACTTACAGCCTGTAAGTTACTAGGCACTACTAAACGTCTTTTTACAGATGCAGCACATACTTTGGCTCAGAGAGATTTTATATCCAAACAATTTTGAGAAATGTGTCTTTCGAAGATGCTCTCAAAGTAAATGAAATCCAATTTGGAATGGTATATGATTTTCGTCTTACCGAAGCACCCCTATTGTATTCACTTGCTGGCATAGTACTGCGAGTCATCACATTCTTTCTTATCTGTTCTTCGTTGGTGTAGTTCTTCCCTGTTTTATTCGACAAGAAGCAGAAATACTCAAAAATTGATCTTTTCATAATGTTGGTATTGTTAGTTGTTATTGTTCTTCTACAGATATATGCAGCTCTAGTGATACTCTCCTCTGACTGGTTTTCAGTTTGGTTGAGTACTAAAAAGAATAAAAGAAATTCCATCATGAAATCTCTTGCTTCTTTTCCACTTCTCAAGATTCCGAGGTGCTCAAATTCCATGTCTCGTTACATCTACTATGCTCCGCCAGGAAATACAAGTCATTCTTGAACATTGCAGCATGGAACTGATATTAAAGGGATAATGAAGTCACAAGAGATATAAAAGAAATTATTTTCAGGTATTTCAAAAACAAAGCTGAGGAATTCGAAACAACTCCGACAATTCCTTTCACTGCATTGCCTACCACCACTAACCAAGAAGAAGAACAACTGCATGTTAGAGTTATTAATTGGGAAGAGTTGGAGTACAACATTACCATCTGGAGCATTGCTACAGAAGTTTCATGTTACATAGATCAACCTTCAAATTGTTCGAAGAGTAAAGCAATCTAAAGAATTTCAGGGTACATGTTGCATCTCCTAGTCAATCATCCTTGAGATCAGCTGAAAGAGGTTTAATGGTTTTCAGCTTTCAAGACGTTAGTAGTCAGACTAATGAAGTTTTAGAATATACAAGAGATAACTTTCTTAGGTTTTTTTACTTCTTTGAATCTAACAAAGAAGTTTCTTCATTGTTACAAAATGCATTGAAGGTTGTAGAAGAACTAGAGGAAACTGCACAAGATCATAAGGTGATGATTAATTCATTTTACATATTAATTTATTTGTTTATATTAAAGGACAGTTCCATTTACAGCTAATTACATCTTTTATTGCTACTAATTTTAAGGGATTGATTTTATAGGAGAAATGGGAAAGAATTGGCAACATTTGGCTGGAAATACTGCCATATCAAGCAAAAAAGAGTAAAGGAAATGAGTATCCTCAAAAGTTGAGTCACGGTGGAGAGTTTCTGACTCATGTATGGCTTCGCATGGTTTATTTTGGCTTGACCAATCATTTCCTGATAACATCAGAAGGACGTACAATTACTAGGTTCATGACCAAGTAACCAAACGCTATATCCGATAATAAAAGATCCAAATGCTGCTTTTCCTTTATTTTCTTTTTTCTTTTTTTCTTTTTTTATATTTTTTGTTTTGCAGTTCATCTGAATTGGCAGACTTGTATTTCTAATGTTTAAACCATATACTATTTTATCAATTGCAACATCTTTTCAGGCCATTGCTATACACCATTATTCACTATCATATTGTTAATATACATAAACAATAACAAATCAAACATATCAAAGTCGAACCATGTTTAATGAAAAACCAAACTGCATTCAACAGATTGCTTTCATAAACTACATTAATCTAACCCTATCATAAAATGAATCAAAGATTAGGTTGACGCTTTGAGTCTAGCCTAGACATCTACATCGTTTTCTAATACCGTCTTTCTTATTTATTTATTTATTTTAAGTTGATACTGAATGAATTAAAGATTTGTCGGGACCTTTCGAGACTAATCAATACTTATGCACTACTAATGTTTACTCATAATTATTGGGAAAAATCCACTCTCATAAAATAGAAAAAAATTTTCATGTATGCCTATAAAATACTTATGTTGGTACCTAAACCCTTTAAAGGATATACAACTACCTGGCTAGGAGGAATACACTGGGCATCAACATAATAATGGTATCTTCTTTCATATCTTAACGGCAGTGGTACTCGGTTGATAATTTACTGAAAACAGTTCAAAAACTCACAACTTAAAGGACAAGGCTCTTTTATTTAATCTCATTGTTGATCCAAAAATAGCAAATGATAGAAATGAACATCTTTGACAACAGAAGAAAGAACAAGCCAAGCAAGGTCAGGTCATCGTCATACGACACAGCAGTATTAATGTTACAATTGAAATGTGGAAGAGACCGAGTTAATGAAAGCTCTAGTGAAGATTAGTTTCACACAAAAATCTCTAGTTAAGATTTTTTTTATCACCGGATTAGCATGAAAATAAGTAGAGGCTAACTAGAGTTCTTTATAACCTGAACAATTTCATCATTTGAGGAACCATGTCTTGAAGATTGTACCTTTGGAAATACATGTATGCTAGCACCAGTAGCTCTCCTCATTTCAGCAATAATGTGGCCACCTCTACCTAACAAACAACCTGTCTGCTGTGAATGCACAAGAAGCCGAACCATAGCTGCAGTACCAGGTTCAAATCCAATCTCTGTGATTCTAGCATGCACATGCATAACGCCATCCTGGGCAGGAGAATGTATCTGATCTGAATTCTGCAACAGGTAAAACCATATAGAACATAAGTAAAAGCTGAACTAGATCTTTCATATTAGATGTAAATTACTTTTATATATATCAATCCTTTAAATATCAATGATTATTCTGTCTATTGACATAGAGCCCCTATTCTGTCCCTACCCTAAAGACTCAAAAACCAGCCTATCAAAGAAATGGCAAATTTTTGTTCTAACTCATCAACAACTGAACCAATAAACGGAATTGCACCAAGGGTGAGACAATATAAAAGCCCAATAGAGAAATAAACAGCACAGACATTACAACAAGTCCATAAAAGCACACTTAATATTTTGACTGGGCATAATCTTTAGTAAATCAAAACAAGTTACACCCAACATAAATTTTGTGCATCAAACACAAAAGGCTCACTAATAACTAATCATGAAAGACATTTGCAGCTCTCCACAGACTACCAAAGGAGACTAATTCAAGTACAGTTAAGAGCTCATGCCTCTTGTGTAGATATCACAACAACTCATTCATCTGAAATCTTGATTGACGCACCAATTCCATTTTGCATAGCTCGTATTATCAAACCACCTTTCCATATCAAACTACCAACTTTCTCAAGATGGCATAACAATTTAAACACAACATCCTCTTCAAAAAACATTCTGTTCTGGAATCCAACATTGTCAGGCGCCAGACTAGAAGAATATCCCCTCAAATGAAAACCAGGTCCATAACGTCTATGGAATCGACTCTCCTGGTGCAGGCATAGGATTTCCAAGGAACGCAACTCCAGATTGGTTTTGTTACATTAATATTGACTACATCTACTGTAGGGCTATCACGAATACTACTTGAAACCAACAAGAGTGCATTCTTTACAGCTGAAAACCTTCCTGTTATCTGAAAACCAGAAACCAAAATAACGTATTAGTATAATGAATACGATAAAACCATGCCTGCAATAAAACATTCATGCAACACCTCAAAACCTTAAAATCGTTCCAAAGCATTAGTTATAGTTTCCATTCTACCTTAAATACTATTGTTGGGATCTTATAACCACATAAGCTTGTGGGTCTGATGATTAGCTAAAATAATATCAAAGCATACATGACCTAGCTTGTCTCAAGTTCAAATCACGGAAACCTCAATCTCTTAGTAAAATTATAAATACAACATAGAGTAAAAGTAGTATTAACTAACTATCAACGCTTATCATGTGCATCACATATAAAAAATAGTTTCGCGCATCAAGTCCATTATCACCTAATGGTCTAAGGTTCGAATCTTATAAACCCCCACCTCTAGCTGATTAGCAAAAAGGTCAGTCGGGGTTATACCGCTTAAACTTTCAGGTCTTGTGGATCGTTACTTTAACGGTTTCACTCCAAATGCATTTGGTTGTACAAGGTCATAAAAATCATCATGATCAACATTTGACAACAACAATCTTTAAAAAGACATGATACATACATACATATAAGAATTTTGAAAAATCAGCAAAGAACTGAATTGACCTGAATGAGCTGATTAACATTATCATCAGGAGGAAACGCAAAGGGAGGTGCATCATCTCCAGACAAAACCCTAATCTGAAACCCACCAGCAGCAGCAGTCTCCCTTCTCATCTTCTCCACCAAAACACTACCCACCACCATTCTATACACCGCTTCACCATCCTCCTCCTCCTCCAGCTTCCCCTCCACGGAGGATATAATGGGGTCCATGTTTATCACTTTCACCCGCTCTTCGCTAAATGGGTCGTCCAGGACACGGATTCTGGCACCAGCCTCCAACTCCAGCCGACGGAGGCTGGACTCCGATATGCCGACTGCGGCGGCGGCAGCGAAGGTCGAGCAGCGGAGCCGGAACTGACGGGGTTCCATCCTACTTTTTTTTTTTTTTTTGAAATAGTTCCATTCTGCTTTCACTTCGCTTCATTTGCCGTGTAAATTCACAAAAGAAGGCCTTTTGTAAGTGATAAGGCAAATGTCATTTGCATTCCTATGTTTTGAGAAATTATTATTATTATTTTTTTTCACTAGCTGTTCACGAAGAAATAATACATTTATGTAATATGTTTAAATATGATTAATAATATGAGTACATCATAGCCATCTAACTCATCATAATCCAAAGGAAAATCAATTGTGTAAGAAATTGTATAAGTTTTAAGAGCTGTCGATCCCATATATACACATACACATAATTTCTATAGCTAGTGTCTCATAAATTTTAAAATTAGGATGAACCAATTAAATTCATCTATTACATTTGAATTAAATAGAAGAGAAAATACAATAAATGAATTTAATTGATTCATTCTAACTTTATAAAGCTTAAAAACACTTACTATAAAAGTTATATATATATATATATATATACAGAATTTATATAATCAGTGGCACATAACTTTAAAAAGTTTGGACGAACCAATAAAATTTATCTGTTGTATTTGAATTAAATAGAAAAGAAAATGTAATAGATGAATTTGATTGATTCATTCTAACTTTGTAAAGTTAGAAGACACATACCATAATTTTTATGGTGCCTTCAAACTATTATGGTAAATGTTTCTTAACTTTACAAAATTAAAACGAACTAACCAAATTTATCCATTGTATTTAAATTGAATAGGAGAGATAATATAATGAATGAATTTGATTGGTCCGTCCTAACTTTAAAAGTAAAGAGATATTGATAGTAAAATCACTATATATATCGTAACAATTTTATTTGACTATATGTAAAACATGTTGCAAGAATAATATTATTTTAATCATACTTCATTTGTAGATGAAAACCCAAGAATAAGGACTAAAGAAACAAAGACGCATAGCATATATATTATACTGCACATAAAATATTCTTTAAAACAATTTACTAAGGATATTTAAAAAGCAAAAACAATTTATTAAGGAAACTTGATACACGGTTCCTACCAAATTATGGTATTCATTGAGGTCTAAAGAGCACTCCAGTTGCTTTCTAGATCACACATAATATCTTCACATTTTCATTTTGTCTTGTATACCTACCTGAATCACACAAAGTAAATATTAAAGCTAATGTCAAGTTTTCAGCAATAATTTTAATTTCTAGTACTAGTTCAATGTTGAAAATGGTACTTGCTCGATTCCAAAAAATATATATATATGGTATTTTCTATTACCAATATTTAATAAAATTTGATCTCCAAATATTTCTATATTTGACATTTCATTTGTTGTCCTGAACATATGCAACACATTATTGAACACATCACAATTGCCATGACCACATGATAGAGAAAACAAGTGAGAAAAACACAAATTAGTAAGGATGAAGTCTTTAAATTATCTCAAATTGCAAAAAACAAATTATAATTAATCATGATAAAAGCATATAGAAGGGTTAGATGCTACCGTTCAACTCCTAGCCATAGGCCATCTCTGAAGTTTGGCTATATTAAAAATACCATTGTAATGTAGAGTTTATCTTTTGCATGGTTTAGAAACTGAAAATATGCATGTCTCCATGATCTATTTAAAAATAAAGAACCAAGAACTCCCCAAAATCCTACGATAAATCCAATCGCCATGCAAACATACAATTCTGGAGTTACCATCACATCATCATCACTATTGTCGTGTGCGATGACGATTGGCGCTTCAATCTTCGAACACTTATTTAGAAGTGGAGGTCCACAAAGGTCAGGATTTCCCATATATGTAGGAGCATCAAAACTCTGTAGCTTAGTATTGATAGGAATTTGTCCTGACAAGTTGTTGTTTGACAAGTCCAACATGCCAAGAAAACTCAACGAAGAAAAGCTAGAAGGAATTTCACCGATTAGCTTATTATTTGACAAGTCAAGTGAATCAAGAAAAGTTAAGTTGCCGATTTGTTTAGGGATTGATCCAGTTAAACTATTTCTTGATAGATTCAAGGATCTTAATCCCTCAAGACTTGTAATTTCAATAGGAATTTTCCCAGAAAATTCATTGCTTGAAAGATCAATGCATTTTAGGTATCCCAAATTTTCTTTGTACTCTCGATCCATTCCTTTCCACATTATTAATGTTGTGCTCTTATAACTGGTGCTATAAACAACATCGTCACGAATATATGATTGATATGAGATGTCAATAGTGGATTCTAAACTTGATCTTTGAGCCATGGTAGTTAACTTGTTAAGACATTTTGGAATTGTCCCTGAGATGTTGTTTAGAGAGAAATCCAAAAGTTGGAGATGTGATAGTTCACAAAGCTGTACTGGTATGCTTCCGTTGAATTGATTGGATCGTAAAGCAAGAATAACCAATTTTGGTAAGCTATCTCCTATCCATGCTGGAATTATCCCAGAATATTTGTTGTCTCCAACATCAAAAATCTCAAGCTCATTGCACATATTAAATGATGGACGCAATTCCCCGATAAAGTGGTTGTTGCGTAATTTCAACATTTTAAGTGAGCATTTTGGGCCCATCAAGTCTGGAAATGTTCCAGAAAAGTTATTGTTTGCCAAATTTAGGACAAATAAATTTTCAAAGGGCCATGAACAATTTGGCAACTCTTCCGAGAGTAGGTTATTTGAGAGATCAAGATAACTTAAACTTTTCCCACTTAATGAACATAAGAAAGAAATTGATCCTGAAAACTTATTTTGAGAGAGATTTAAAGATGTTACATTGGAAGGAAATAGGGGAATTGAGCCTTCAAAATGATTGGAGCTAAGATCTAATATAGGATAATTGACAAACTTCAATGATAAATCTGGCAAAATGCCTTTCATATGGTTATAAGAGAGATTTAAAAATTCTAGGTTAGGAGAGAGTTCCCAGAATTGAATAGGGATGATGTCTAAAATAGTGGTATTCGAGATATCAAGCCATGAATAATTTTTTTGAGTTAAAAGCCATTTTGGGAAATGAGGCCCAAGTTTGCAAGACCGCAATAGAAGTTTTTGAATTTGAAAAGGAGGAACCCAACTAGAGGTAAAGTTTAAAGTCAGTAAGTTTGAAGATAGATCCAAATATTTTAGTTGAGGGAGATTTGACATGTGGGCTTCCGTGATTGTACCTTCCAAAGAATTTGAGGAAATATCTAGATGCTCAAGCTTGAAAAGTTGTCCAAGACTTTTGGGAGTGATGGCATTTAATTGGTTACTGCTAATAGTTAGTTCTTTCAAAGAAATAAATGCAGAGAAGTCTGGCAATGAACCACCAAGCATATTCCCATGTAATGACAAAGCTTCTAATGAGTGTTTGGTGCAACTAGGCAAGTTGAAGAGAAGGTCTGAAAGCTGTACAGTGAGATTGTTTGAATATAGATCTAATGTTTTTAAATTACAAGTGTTTGTAAAGGCTTCAGAGCTTATACCATCAATATGATCACAAGAGAGGTCGAGCTGTTGAAGAGAGGTCATGTTTGAGAAAGCATATTTGGGAATAGGTCCACTTAAGTTGTTGAAAGAGAGGTCAAGAACTTGAAGAGTTGTCATGTGTGAGAAAACATATTTGGAAATAGGTCCTTGTAAGTTGTTGGAAGAGAGGTCAAGATATTGAAGAGCTGTCATGTTCGAGAAAACAAATTCAGGAATAGGACCTTGTAAGTTGTTGGAAGAGAGGTCAAGATCAACAAGGCTACTACTGAAGTTGGACAACCAAAGGTATATTGAATTAGATAGATCATTCAAAGAGAGATGAAGAAGAGAAAGAGATTTAGAAGAGTTAACAAAAGAAATAGATGATGATGAAGCGACTGATGGAAGATAGCAGCAATCTAGCCGCACTTCTGTTAAAGAAGGTAGTTCACTAATAACTTGCAGCCAATCTACTGCTTGTGTAAGATTAACACCATCTAGACGAAGGTGTCTTAAAAAGGAGAGATGGGAAAGCCACTCAAGTTTGCCAACATGCATACCATAGTTATAGATGGTGTTGAGATGAAGAGATTGTAATCTTGATAGATTCCCAAGTTGATAAGGAACTCGGCCAGCAAAACCAGAATAGGAGAGATCAAGGTGCCGCAATTTGTTAAGAGAGCCAATGAATTTAGGGATTGGTTGTCCTCCAAATTTATTCCAACTCAAGTTCAAATAATTCAGTTGTTGCAATTCAAGCATGGAAAAACTTACGTTACCTCCCAAACGCAGTTCAAAATCATCATAAGAACCATGAAGATCGAGCTTGACCACGTGACCTGTCCTGTTGCTGCAGGAGACACCTTGCCACTTGCAACAGTCTTTTTTGTCATTTTCTGGCCCCCATGAAGAAAGAAGGCCACCATCATCTACGAGGCTTTGTTTGATCATCAACAGAGCTTGTCGTTCCCTCTCAACACACTTTATAATGCAATCATCTTCCGCTCTTGAGTTGAATCCAGAAACAGCTTTTGCAGAGAGGAGTGAAAATAAAACTATGAGCATGAAAAGAAGGTAAGGTGACCTTCCAGTACTCATAATTGTCATCATATTCACAATCGAAGAACCCAACTCTTTTTAATATTTGTAGTATTGTTTGATGCATGTTTAGCTCAATCCCAGCACATATATATAGATCATGGGTCTGCGAGCTTCATGTACTTTTAATTGTTTTTACTTTTTTCCTTAAAATAAATTATTGGAAAGTCCAAACGTGGCATCGCACTTACTTGTGAAAAAGCAAATTACACAAATCAGTGTAGGCCACCTGGCACCTATGGTTTACTGCCATCTTTAGGACCCAACCAATGCCTTTCCTCTCCGCTCCTTTATATCAATATTATTTTATATTATCATATTGTATTTTACTTGGATTTTTCTGATTATTATTGCATATATGGGGTAGCAACCCTATAGTAGGCCACCTGTCATTTACCACCATCTTTTAAGGACATATGACCACTGCCTCCTCTCCTTTATTGTGTCCAAATTTTATCACCATTCTTACCACAAAATTATGGATTTGGATAATTCATTGTTTTGGATAAAGTTAATCAAATCAGATTCTTCAATAATAATCTTTAAATTAATTTCAAAAGTAGTTATTGAAGAATTTAATAATCCAAAGGTTACTCAAACCAATACATTAGCCAAATCTCAAAATTAGATGTTAAATATTATTTTTTGTCATCAACTAATTTATTACCCTATAGGCTATTGGGTGAGATTGGGGACTGCTTAATTGCATGCCCAAACAATCAAGTTTCCACGACTTTAATGTTAGTATTCAGATTTATTTGTATTAAATATAGTGTTAATTAATTTTATATTATGATTTATAGGTGTTCTAAAATTGAGTTAAATATAGAATTGTTGTTTTCTATATATATCAGCTATGGGTTTTATAACATTCACTAATATATAGAGTGCATATATGGAAGGGATCAAAGAATGGTTGGTTCTCTCAAATAAAAATTCTAACATTATGATAATTAGCACAACAGTTTTAATTTCTTACCATATCTGTTTGCGAACACTTCACCTCCCACTATTAAGGCACAAAGTCCTATATTCTAAGTTGTGTCTATTAAACACAAAGTCCTATTATTAGTTTACGTTTTGAAAGAAAATTGATTAAGAAATGAAAAACGTGTTCGACCAGTGGACTTCCGAATGACGAAAGTTGATGTGAACTTACCAATATGACCCACACGTTTTGGAAATAACAAAAGAAGAGAAGAAAGGAGAAGTGCAGTAGGTGGAGTCCCATGGAAAATTTTGATATCAACCTACCAATGTGACCCACATGTTTTGAAAATAACAAAAGAAAAGAAGAAAGGAGGAGTCTCGTGGAAAACATTAGAGCCTGTACAAAAAGGTTCCCTAATTCCATTAGTCATTTTTGTCTATCTTTTGGGCCCCATGAAGAAAGAAAGTAGTGAGGTTAATTATCGTAAATTGAGAAAATGAAAAGTCATCTTCACTATAGAAAAGAAAAGTGCTGTGGAAAATTGAGAGAGAGACTCAATATAGTACTTACAAGATTATTAAACAGTTTGATCATTGCTTTGATATGTACTGCTACAGTATTTTATGAGCATGAATAAGTCTTCTCAATCAATTTGATGCAATTAATGTAGAAGGAATAAATCTTCTTACGGTTTTCTTAGTCAATTTTGTAAGCAAGAATAAGTTTTCTTAGATAATTTAATGCAATTTCCCTAACAAAAGAGCTACCCAACATAGTAAATTCCCTACTTATCAACACCCAATTCTTGATTAACTTTCTTCCTATTTGTGTATAAGAAAGCAAGTGTGAAGACAAATCTCTTATGTGTTGTGAGAATAGTTACATATGAATTGTATTATAATGTTTGATCTCAATAAATCTTCATAAATTTTTATTGGAAGTAAAAAAAAAGAGACCATAAAGAAAAGTTAGGATAATATTTTGTAATCAAGTTTATATTTTGTCATGCTTAATGGTGTTCGGGGAATGACACGTATCTTTTCTACTCACTTGTTCTTCTCTTATTATAATATAAATGATAGACAATTAAATGATGTTTACAGATGAATATGACTGGAGATTGCTTTATCCCGGAAGAATGCAAAAACGTGGACAAGAGCATCGAAGATGCCAGAAAATTCAAGAAATTGGTAGCTGGTGTCGACAACCTGATAGCACTAATTATTTTCACGATATATCTGCTGTTTAGGATCTACAGGCACGTGGTGAAAATTTGTGTTTCTATTTGTGTTTTTATTTATATTTTTTTTTTTACTTTTATGCTTGCATATAGACTAATGACTTAGGTCTTGTAAGGAATCAAGTTTGATTGTTCTCATTAAGTGAAAATTACTCCAAATTTCATTTGGAGGATATTTGGAACAAAGTCATTAGGTTTGAAAATTGTAGTACAAGTTAAATTATTATTGAAATATATTAATTTTTAATATTGTATATAAAAATAATATTATCAGTAAGTTCAATGTTTTATATAATTAATGTGAGAAAGGAAAGAAAGAAAAAAGTTTAAAAAAAAAAAAAAAAAAAAAGCGCCGCATGTTAAAGAGTTTGGTGTCGATTGCCACAGAGGAAAAGCTAATTACACAAACCAGTATAGGCCACCTGTCACCTGTCATTTACCACCATTTTTATGACATATGATCACTGTCTCCTCTTAATTTCCAAAGTGGTTATTAAATAATCTGACAACCAATCAAAATTACTCAAATCAATATTTAGTTAGATCCCAAAATTATATACCCAAACAATTATGTTTCACAAATTTAATGTTAGTATTCAAATTTATTTGTGTTAAATATAGTGTTAATTAATTTCACATTATGATTTATAGGAGTTCTAAATTTGAGTTGAATATATTGTTTCCTGCATATATCAGCTATGGGTTCTATAACATTAACTGATTATATCAGCTATGAGTTTTATAACATTAACTGATATATAGAGTGCATGGAAAGTATCAAAACATGGTGAGTGATCTCAAGTTAAGGTTTGAGTACTATGATAAGCAGCACAACAGTTTTTAATTTCTTAGCATGTCTGTCTATAAACATTTCACCTCCTACTGTTAAGGCACATGTACCCTTCTATTTTTACGATCATATCTTATAAAGGGACGGGGAGACCTCCTATATTCTTAAGTTGTCTCTCTTAAACACAAAGTCCTATTATTAGTTTGTGTTGTTGAAGGAAAGTTAATTAAGAAAAGAAAAACGTGTGGGACCTGTGGACTTACCAATGTGATCTACACGTTTTGAAAATAACAAAAGAGAAGAAAGGAGAAGTGCAGCAGTTGGAGTCTCGTGGAAAAATTTGATGTGAAATTACTAATGTGGCCCACATGTTTTGAAAATAACAAAAGAAGAGAAGAAAGGAGGAGTCCTCGTGGAAAACATTGGAGCCTATACAAAAGGGCTCCCCATTTCCATTAGTCTTTTTTGTCATCTTTTGGCCCCATGAAGAAAGAAAGTAGTGAGGTTAGTTATTGTGAAATTGAGAAAACGAAAAGTTATTTTCACTAAAGAAAAGAAAAGTGTCGTGGAAATTTGAGAGAGAGAGTAAATCTAGTTATCTTATTTTAATTATATATATATATGGAAATATTGTTGTGCTCAAAAACATCTTGAACTATTGAACGACTATGTTTTAATGACCATCCATAAAAGTAATTATACCAAAATTTTTAAAATTGATTGAATTTTATTAAGGTTCTCACTAATATTAATGGTACAAAAATATATTGGTGTCTAAACTAACTAAAATAACATTGTCTTTGCTGAGATCTAATGTTGACCATACAAATGTGTTTGTTAACTCAACTGATTTGCTCAACTAGCCCAAATTCGATCAATGACCATCTCTAACCTTCCCGTGCTTCCACTAGTTTGGGCTTTCCTTTGATATATAGAATTTACAAGATTAATAAACAGTTTGATCAATGTTATTGACTAATTTTGATATGCACTGCTGAAGCATTCTATGGGCATGAATAAGTTGTCTTAGTCAATTTGATGTAATTAATGTTAGAGGAACAAGTTTTCTTCCAGAGATGGGTCTTCTTAATCAATTTTGTAAGGCTTCGTTTGGTACAACTTCTCTAGATAGATCTTTTAGAAATAAATCTTTTGAAAATAGATCTTTTAGAAATAGATCTTTTAGAAAAAATTTATTGATTGTTTGGTTGTCAATTAAAAAAGCTCTTTTAAATTGTAGAGTGTTTGGTTAAATTATTTTTAAAATACTTTTAGATTATTAATTTACCAAAAAGGGTATAAGAGAGAAGAGTAATATATTTATTCTAGAAATATAATTGCTTCAACCTTAATCATAAAAAATTAATCAATCAAACAACTAATAATTATTTGATGTAAATATATTTTCAAAACATAGATTTTCAATAAAATGAATGTAAAATTATTTTTTTCTCTATTTTTTATTTTTAAAAGAGAAGTGTTTATTTAGATTTGTTAATAAGGTTTTATATCTTCAATTTTATTTGATCTAAGTAGATTTTCATTAACATTTCATCAATGAAATATCATGTGACTTTTCAAATTATTCATTGATGTATATATTGCAATTGCAGTGTATATATATATTGCAGTGCAGTATATATATACTGCAATTGCAGTGTATATATTCAATTACAGTATATTTACATACCAATTACAATATATATATCAATGAACCATAATAATAAAACTAATTAAAATCAATTGCAGTATATATATGTCAATGAACAATAATAACAAAACAAATTGCAAATTGCAGTGTATATATATATGTATCTCAATAAACCAATAACAAAACTAATTGCAATATATATATAAATATATATATTGTTATGCTCATTTTCTGGTTCGGCCTAAATGGGCCAGTGCACAACCCATTTAGCTTGAACAGAAGCAAGGGCCCAGAAAGCCCAAAGACAAGACCAGCAACTGAAAACCCAGCCCGCGAGGTCGCCCAAATCGCGAATCAGCAACAGTTTTTCAACATGACTTCCTGCCACCGCTTTCAGCTCGAGGAGCCCGCGAGGTCGCGAGCTCGCGAGGTCGCAAGCTCGCGATCTTGCCTCCACCTCCAGGCCGCCTTCTTTTTCCTCCAGGACGCACCCCCTGTCTGACCCAAAGTCTTCCTCAAGAGGTACCGTGCATGGCAAGATGTCAGAGTTACCAACTCCCATGATTTTCCGCCGGAAACTGCCTGTACAATTACCCGGTAGCATTTAATGAAGTGAAGACCTCTGCAGGTATAATTAATGCAGACTTGTGCAGGGAGGAAATCATCATTACCTTTACAATTAATGCAGCATGGCAATGTCAGGATTAGTTGAAACTAGCTGTTGCCTATAACGTGTAGACTTTTCCTTTGTATTATTTTATTGTGAGCTCCCTTCCTCTATAAAGAGGGGAGACATTTTCACTGTACAAACAAGCTTAACACACCAGAGAACTGTCACTCTGCCGGAATTATTCCAGAGTGGCCGTGGACGTAGGTGCAGTCACCGAACCACGTAAAAATCCTTGCGTATCTTCTCTTTCTCTCTCTCTCTCTCCCTCTTTAATTGCTCACCAACCACCTTATTGAATCCGACCAACAACCAAGACCGACATTCCTTCACCTGAGTTAATCACCACCAACCTAGCATCACATTAATAGCATCATTTACTTCCTTTCAACCAGTACAACCGATCCTAATTACCAAGTTCGCCGTCTGGGCCCCAGAATCTCTGGTTGACCGTTTCCGGACGTCAACATATATATATTACAAATATGACATGTAATATTTATGATAATAAGATAAAAAAATTGCAATATCAACTAAAACTAATTGAAAAAAAAAACACAAAATATAGAAAACTTATTGATTAGAGAAGAGTTCTCAAAAGTTTTAATGAAATAAAAAGTGAATGAAAGTGGAAGCTATGTGTTTATATTTATAATGAAAGTGTAATAGGATTATAAGGGTTTAAAAAAATTAACAAAATAAAATAGGGATATATTAGACATTTTAATATTTTAAAAAAACTCAAAAAGGTCTACTTGAAGAAGCTTAAAATTTGAGCTTCTCCAAGTAGATATTTTTCAGCTTTTTTAATTTCCCAAAAGATCTACTAGGATGTCAACCAAACGACGCAAAAAAAATCAAGTAGAGCTTTTGGCATTAAAAAAATACTTTTGGCCAGTAGATAAGTTGTACCAAACGTACACTAAGTAATAATAAGTCTACTTAGATAATTTGATACAAGTTTCCTAATAAAAGAGCTACCTAACATATTAAATTCTCCACTTATCACCTCCCCATTCTTGTTTAACCAGTTATGCACATTTTCTTCATATTTGCCTATAAGAAAGCAATTGTGAAGATAAATCTCTTATCTGTTGTGAGAATAGTTACGAATGAGTTGTGTAAATAGTGTTTGATTTCAATAAATCTTTATAAATTTTTATTAAAAAGAAAAAGAAAAAGAGACCATCAACAAAAGTCATGATAATATTTTGTAATCAAATTTATATCTTGCCCTTAAAATTCTAATATTTTTGTTAAGGAGAACCAAATTACACTCCTTGCAAGCAATTATAACTATGCAGTAATAGTTGCTTCAAAAGTCTGTCAACTGGAAACAATTGAGAAACCAAAAAATAGTAAGGTTGAAAAACTGACTTTGGGTACTTGTCTTTGATCTTCTTACAGTTTCCATGTATCTTCTCCACAAGTTCATAGAAATTTCTAATGCTAAATTATGATATATGTTCTAGAACAATGTCCCTACATGTCATAAACTATCTATCACCTAGTCCTCCTACATATCATAAATTATTCTATCACCTAGACCTCCTACATGTCATAAATTATTCTATCACCTAGACCCACCTTTTTGATTCAACAATATGGTAGTTGAAAATCAAAGTGGGTATACCATTCGTGGCAATTGCACCGAAGCCCTTGGATCCGTCCACTTAAAATTCTAATATTTTAATAAGGAGAACGGAATTATACTCCTTGTAAGGAATTATTACAAGTACTATGCATTTATAATAGCTTCAAAGTCTCTCAATTGGAAACAACTGAGAAATTTGCAAATACACACTAATGAGAAATGAACTTTAAATGATGTTTTCTGATCTTATAGTCTCCAGTTGACTTTGACTAGCTTCATGCTTTCCATGTATCTTCTCATCACTTCCATGAATATTTCTAATGCTGTATTAAGGTGTGTATTCCACAACATTGCACCTTGTTGTCAGAAATTATTATGTTATTTACAATTGGAATCAACAAGATGGAAGTTGAGAATAAAGTTCTAAAGACCATATGTATGTTTTCACACTTGCTTTTCTGTTAATTCTGACTAATGGTGACCGACATTGTAAGTTGAAAATGCTGTGTAAGTTACTGAGGACTTATTAGATAGCTTTTTACAGATTTCAAAGACTTTCATTAGCTAAACTTCTTAAAATAAAAGAAACCAAAAATTTCTATCCAACAGTTTTGGTCTGCCACAAAAAAATTAGCTAAACTTCATTAGTCCACTTTCAACGGTTTTGGTCTGCCATAAAATAATTAAGTCAATACATGCAACTCCCCATTTTGCTAGAAATGATATCAGTTGTTTTCCTCCTCTTTCATTAGTTACCAATTTGTCTTACTTTGTCATACTGAAACAAGTTGCATTGTAAGATCACAAGGAAAGAGCCATGTGGTTTGGCACAATGAAACTGTTGCACTTTTAACAACAGAGAAGAGAATCAAGCTATATATATATATATATATGTGCCAGTAATTTTCCATTGAGGACTTGTATGTATTGGAATGGCATCTAGCGAGGGAGATTAAGTCATAATTGATATACATATAGGTAATAATACATTAGGATGGACTTCTCATTATTAGAGATACAAAATTAGGGTACCTAACATTATTTATTTTAAAATAAAGTAGCTAAAAATTAGCAGGACTGAATTAGGTAAATTGTCCATGCATCTAATAACTAATTGTGCAAATTTTAATCTAGTATGAACGGAAGTATATGTAACAAAACCTTTTGATCCTTCATGAAGAATATCATATTAAAACACTATTTAGAGAAGGCAAAGGAATATCATATTAAAATACTATTTAGAGAAGACAACCTTAACTAATTCTAATAGTCATAGTCTTAAAATAGACCATTATAAATTTAAAAGACCATATTGAAAATCATAATTTCATTAATGTAGATGTGAATGCTTAAAATAAGGGGTCATTTATTTTTTTGTTTGAAAACTAACTAGTAATATTGAAAATTGAAAACTGAATAGTGACTGAAACCTGAGTTAATAGCACGTTTGTTTTTTTTTCTTATCTCTAATATGTTATAAACTTATTTATTTTTTAAATTTAAAATTATTTGAAAACTAGTAAATTAATATTTATACTATTTTTATTATTTATTGTTATATAATTTTAATTAATTTAATATAAACATATGAAAATAAATAATTTAATAAATTCTAAAACAATTTTAATGTACATATTAACAATATTTTATCCATAATTAAAATATGATTAAAAAAGTAGTAGTATTAACCATATTTATATATATTTAAATATATTAATATATTTAAGAAAACAAATAAAAAATGAATGTTTAATTTGTAAATTTAAATATATTAGTTTAATTTCAAGATAATTTGGAATAAGATATATTTAAGTTTTTCTTCTCATATATACTCTTTGCAAATATAAAAAAAAAAAAAAAGAAAAGAAAAGAAAATCTGAGTAATATAAAATTAGAATCAATTTGAAATTATGTTATTTTGGGAAGGATAGATTTGGAATACAAACTTTCAAATGTCATTAAATGGTTTATAATTAAGTAAAAAGTTAAAAATTCTTATTTAAAATTTTCAATTGTTTTTTTGGTAGTTGTAAATGGTTTGACTCTTAAAAAAACAAACGAAAATAACTTAATAGATGCATTTCAGCATTATTAAGTTTTAAATGGAAAAAACAAACGATCCCTAAGTCATTATTGCTATTATTATATAAAACCATAATTGTTAGGCAGATTTTGACCTAGTTAAATTGTTTGACGATGCAATATAACACATCTTAATTTATTTGTCTCTCTCGATGAGCACACTTGTAAACGAGTGTCGACAGGACTTTTCAAAGATCAATATCACCAGTGATAACTTCAAGTATGCATTGCTTCTTCATTTCTCATGCAACTATTTTGTTCTTCTTTTTGCACTAACTTATTAACGCTTAGACATAAAGCAAATTACACAAAATCGCCCTGGGTAAGATTTCTATAGCGAAGGATGTTTTGATGCTCAACTATGGTGTGAAGGATAAAGACGAAAATGCCCTTAGTTTTTAAGTTAATTTTTTTAGAATTTAAAATAATAAATAATTGATTTAATTAAAAAATAAATCTCTACTGTCCATCTTCGATAAAATTTGTTAAATTTATTTTTATTAAAAATTTTTATTAATATGAAAAAAAAAACAAAAACCAAAAACTCTACTGACTTCATCTATATCTGTTCATCAACAATTGAAAAATTTTTCAACATCTTCCTCATCCTCTCCCAAATCACTCAGTTAATTTTTTCCCATTAAAACCTCATCTTCAAATCTTTCCCCATCATCATTTCCATCTCCCTCTCTTAACTCAACCTTCGTTGCCAGCTCAACCTTGTCGATGATGGAGACCTCTCTCCACTTTACCTCCCTCTCTTTCTCTCTAATCTCTCTCTTTCTCTCATCTAGGTTCCAGTCTTGTTCATCTGGGTTTGTCCCAAATGATACATTGTCTCCAAGGCGATGAAGACGATGGAGACACTTGGGTCTCCTTTGTTAGAGGTCCTTGGTCTGGTCTATGGTAAAGGAGACTAAAAGGTCTCCGTCAGTTTATTTTATTTCTATTTTTAAATTAATTGATTATGTTTTGGGCATTTTTAGAAATTAATTGATTTTTTTTAGAGATCTAATTTGGATGAAGGGAGAATAGAGCAGTTGGAGTCATAGGATGGCAATGGAGGACAATGCACTCCTCTCTCTCTCTCTCTCTCTCTCTCTCTCTCTTTGCCCTTCTTTTTTCTCCCTAGGTGTTTGTTTTTTGTAGTGGATGATTGATTGATGATGTGCTTGGGTTTTTGCATATGATTGATGATGTGCTTGGGTTTTTGCATATGATTGATGATGTTGGGTCTAGATGTGTTTGAAGATGATGTCTAGATGGGTTTGCAGATTGATGTCTGGGTGGGTCTAATGCTTGTAGTGTTTGGGGTTGATGATTGATGATTGATGATTCTAGGTTTAATTTTGTTTTTGTTTGAAGATGAAGATGAAAATCATCTTTTATTTTATAATTTTTAAAAAAATGAAAAATAATTAATTTTTATTTGTGGAGATCTAAATCTTTAATATTTTTTATTATTTTAAAAAGTAAATTATACTTTAATTACCCGATTTGAAAATAATTACAAGTGGAGTCAAGTTTTGGGATTTATTACAATAAACCCCCTACAAGTTTTGAGATTATTTTTAATTTTTTTAATTAAATTTTAAAAATTTTAAAATATATTAAAATAAAAACATAATGAAATTATAAAAAAAAAAAAAAAAAAAAAAAGAAAAGAGATCCAATCTTCATATTGGATCTCTACTATCCATCTCCGATGGATGGTCATAAAATGGATGGTGGAGATTCAATCTCTAGATTGGATCTCCATAACCAAAATAAATAAATAAGTAAAAGAAAACTTAACCTCTTTAACATTGTTGATTCTTCTTCTTCTTCTTCCCCATCCACTTCTTCTCTCCCATCTAAAAAATCATCAGCAAACACCATCAACAACAAATCATCAATAAAAAGAAACACCACAAAATCATCAACCATTTACAAAAATAAAATGAAAAAAAAAAAATTGATAAAAGTGGGGTACCATGGGTTACTTTCTCCAAAGACCAAGGGTCTCCAACGAATGAGACTAAAGGTAGAGACCAATTCGATCTCTATTGCCAGCTTTGGCCATAATGGTCTCTAACGCCGATAAGGTTGAGTCGCGATGGAGGTTGAGTTAAGAGAAGGAGATGAGCTGGAGATGGCGGTGGTCGATGATGGAGCTAAGTCGAGAGAATGAGATGAACTGGAGATGGTGGCAATAGTTTTGCTACTACTTGGGGTCTTGATTTGCAATTGAACATGTTGATTTGTGGAAAAGTGAGGTTTGAAGATGATTGAGTTTTGATCTAGGTTTGAGAGAGGCAATGATGGGTTTGAAGATGATTTAGGGGATTTTTAATTTTTATATAATAAAAATTTTATTTAATTATTTAATTTTATTTAAATTAATTTCCATTATCCATCTTAAGATGGATGGTAGAGATCTGATGAAATGTTTTTATTTAATATTTTAATTTTAATTACTTTTTAAATTTATTGTTGAAAAATAATTAAAATGTGAGGGTATTTTGTTTTGTTTTGTTTTGTTTTGTTTTTTTTTGTCAATCCACAATTAACTCTAACAGATATTCCTGATAGCAGGGAAGTTTATCGTAGTAAACATCTAAAGTTCACTCCGTCTATAATTATTTTCAAACTAGGTAGCAAAATTATAATTTGTTCTATTTTAAATTTTAGAAGAAAATAAAAATAATTAAAAGATGAAATTACCCTTGATCAAACAAACATTGACTAACTAAGACTAACGACATAGGGTTATTGTCTTACAAAAAGCAAACTTTGTTTCCACCTATAGAAAGTCTTATCCCAAAGGGTTTTGTGTAATTTGCTCCTAAGACATATGTGTTATTCATACTCTATATATATATATATAAGAGAGAGAGAGAGAGAGAGAGAGAGAGAGTGATTTTATCATTAGTGTCTCCTAATTTTAAAAAGTTAAAATGAGTAATTTATCTCCTATTTAATTCAAATGTCATGGATGAATTTGATTGGTTTCTCCTAACTTTTTAAAATTACAAAACACTAATAGTAAAATTTTCTATATATTCATATATATCAGTATTCCAAAACTCAATCAATTTGATTGATTTTTTGCTTAGTCCAATAACTCCTACGTTGGAGGTCCTCCTATCTAAAGATGAGTACTCAACCAAGTTGGTCGAGTAATTGGTCTAACTCGGTGAGCCCAACCATCACAAAACCTACCAGACCCCAAACACCACAAAAAATGGCCAAATATCCAAAAACAACCACCACAAAAAGCAACCAAATGATAAGGAGAGAAAAGGGATTGAGAGAATGAGAAGAGATTAGGGTAAATTATTGGAGGTGAGCAATGAGAGGTAAGACCAGAGATTGGAGATCTAGTGGCTTATAGTCGATTGAGTAGCAATAAAGATATGATCAACATGAGGTGTGAGAAACTAGGTGAAAAAATGGTGAGCGACATTGGCATGAGGTGAGAGAAACTAGTTGAAAAAAGTGAGGGTTTCTCTATTTATGCACATATATATAAAGAGGGTACAAACCTCCTCTGAGTTGATTAAATTAGACAAATATCTAAGTTTTGACCATAATAACATTATCTTTTTTTGAGATAAAGAGGGTACAAACTTCCTCTGAGGTTTGATTAAATTAGACAAATATCTAAGTTTTGACCATAATAACATTATCTTTTTTTGAGATTCCGAAAACTCAACAAAAATACCACTTGCATTGTCGGTCAACAAAACTTGCCAATTAATTGTCAATTACTTGCCAAGTAAATAATAAATTGCTAACTCTTATCTCACTAGTCAATTAGCAAATAACGATTTTTAGAACTATGATATATATGTATATGTATATGTATAAGTATATATATGGCACATATACTTAGGTATCGATATACTTGACCAAAAAAAAAAGTGACTAAATTCTAAAATTGTTTATTGTAATTTATTATATTTTTGTTATATCTGATTACAACTAAATATCTTTAATTACAATCAATAAATATGATTCTACTTGCTAATTTTTGTAAATGTCTGTGATCTAACTCATTTAGTTGTAATAAGATACAATAAATATAATAAATTATAATAAGCAATTTTAGAATGTGATCACTTTTTATTTTTTTGGTCAAGTGTATCAATACCTTAGATGTACCTAAGGGAATCCTATATATGTGTGGGTGTCTGTGTACATATATATATGTGTGTGTGTGTGTGTCTATATATATACACATACAAAATAATTTACCGTCAATACTTCCTAACTTTTTAAAATTATGACGAATTAATCAAATTCATTCATTATATTTGAATAAAATAAGATAGAGAATTTGTTTTAAAAGAGATAATACAATAGATGAATTTGATTGATTCATCCTAATATTTTAAAGTTAAGAAATACTAATGGTAAAAGTACCATCTCCACACACAGATATATATATATATGTATAACTATATGTTTGTAAATAATTTATGTAAAAGTAATGCTAAGTTTTCTAAATATTTTATCCAAATTTATACCAAAATGATATGACATGTGAGTAATAAAGATTCTATTAATTATCACATCATCTTATAATTTATAAGATTTTAACAATTCATATATCACATCATTTGGGCACGAATTTGAGCAAAATATTTGAAAAACCTAGCATATTTGCGTAAAAGTTGTCCATGTCCATTAAAGCCTGTATATATAACTAATATTATAGACATGATGCCTCAACTTATTTTATACTAGTTTAATTTTACAATATACCTAAGTATCCATACACTTGAAAGGAAAAAAAAAAAAATGGAAGTGATTGCATTTGTTTAACTTTCCGTTAAAAACATATACTTTCTTTCTTTATGTTATAACTCTCTGTAGTTACTATTCACTTCCTGATCCAAAAATACATTATTCATCAAGTTTTATAAGGTTTTAATTAAATTTGTGTAAGTAATACACAGACTTATTCATGTCTAATTTTATACTCAACTTATTTTATACTAGTTTAATTTTACTATTCACTTCCTGATCCAAAAATACATTATTCATAATTTTATACAAATATATATATATATGTTTTTAAGGTTACATGGATAATTCTTTAAAATATTTGTTCATATAAAATTATGGGATTTTGACTTTTTTTTTTTTGGATAGAGTAGGGTTAGAAGTTAAATTTAGAAAAAACTACTCATACTTTATGTTTTAAAATAAATGTGAAATTTAAACTTTGATTTTAAAAAGTTAAAGAAAGTGTTCAACTATTCATATTTTAATTTTACTTTAAAGTTCTATACCTTTTAATTATATACTTTTAAAATAAAATTATCTTTAGAATAGAAGTGACAAAAGTAAAAGGATATTGTTACACAAAACGAAATATCTTTAAATGTTTTCAAAGCTGAAGTCAGTGTAATTAGAAAAGAAGTGTCAAAAACAAAAAATTGAATTGCAAGTAAAAAAATCTCTTAACAAAATCAAATAATGCAGTGTTCAAAAAAACCATTGTTTGCTCTACCAATCATTCTTTTCCTAACAGAATTTTCCATAAAAGCAAGATTATGGTGTGTGTGCGCGCTTGCGTGTATCATTCATCATAAACAACTTTGACCACAGCACAGCTCCCTCTCTCTGCATATATATATACACACACACACACTGCCTGGTATTCTCCTATGTATATAGATAGCTACACTACACACACACACACACACACACTGACACTGAATGGTATTCTCTGCTCCTATGCATATAGATAGCTACATTCACCAAAAACCATGGCTCATGCAAGCCTGTCAAGCTTTTGTACTTACATCTTCCATGTTAAAAGTCAGTGATTAGAAGATGAACCTGAAACGGCAAAACCTGAAAGCAGATCAGACAATATCGGTTAGTCACCAAGGGGAAGTGGCCAGAGTTTTGAAATTCTGTTCAACTTGCCGAGTCTTTTTGTTAACTAAATCATCAGCTGATCTCAACTTTGGAATCTCGGAATCCTTGTCCTCCATCATGCACACAAGCCTTGTCTTCTTTTATTCTACCACCTTTATCTTTTCTTACAACATTTTCAAATCCTTCATAGCATCATCCAACTGTGCATTGATCTTGGTTTCCTTGCGATTCCACTCCACAATTTCACATTTAAGTTTTTCCAACTTTGTTAGAAGCTCTTCTTCATTTTCTTTCATTGACAGCAACTCAAGAAGATGGCTTCGCATAGCTTTAACATCAAAGCCATTTGACTCTAGCTCAAGAAGACATTCAAAAATGCTGTAAAGGTATCTACTTGTAATTGTGATATTTGCTCTGCCACCTTAGCAAAAGTCACCCACTGTCCGATGGCTAATCCTTCCCGCAACATCTCATTGCATTCATTTAAAGGACGAAAATGTGGTCTCCTGTGGCATCAATCAAAACACTTCCATAGATTGAATGAAACTAAATAGTGACATACTGCTTTCGAAGAATCGGAAGCTTTGATTCTTGCATGGCGTATCATCATTGCAGCTGTCATTGCCTCACATTGCACAACAATGTCTTGTTGCAGTCTTTCTTTGGCCTCACTTGACTGATTGACAGTCTTATCGCAAACAACTGGACAGCAAAAACCAAAGTGATCACCTGGACGGTAAAAATGAACATAATCAAGCAAATTTCTAATAGTGGGAATAAAATTCACTTTAACTTATTGAGTCAGCCACAATTGTTGTAGGGCATATTGATATAGTTTCATTAACATCAACCATGTTGCTTCGTACAATGGCCATCCCAATATCTTTAGTCTTGGAACTTGAATCAATACGTTCTACAGCCGTTTCTATTTATATATGCACATTAAAGCCACAAAAAAAAGAAAAAAAAAAAAAGAAAAAAAGAAAAAGCAATCCAAGGCATTGAGTCTCAAAAAATGCAGTCCGAACAAACGAATAAAAAATTGTTATATATCACAAATTAAAGGATAAAAATCCCGAGTCTTAAGATGTTTATTTACTTATTCAATGGACAATGTCTCCAAGCATAGATAAGGAAAATAGCTTTTGTTTGTACTCTTTATGTACATAATATCTATGATATGCAACATTTGAAATTGCTACACACTTCCTCTCCTAGTACAGTTAGTTTTTCCTATTTAGAAAGAAACTGCATTGCCATAAT
Organism: Litchi chinensis; assembly: GCA_019925255.1. Lineage (NCBI taxonomy): Eukaryota > Viridiplantae > Streptophyta > Magnoliopsida > Sapindales > Sapindaceae > Litchi > Litchi chinensis. The sequence continues at coordinate 22,512,970 of CM034464.1, forward strand.
AACTACTTTTGCATCATAAAAGTAATGTGCGGAAAACTTAGGATGGTGTTTTCTTCAAGGAAACAATACAACATACGTCACCAGCTTAGTGAGGAACATGAAGTGAAAAATAACTTAGTAACCTAATTAAGGTGAACCATGAGATGAATACTCTTCATTGGCATCTAACAGCCATCAACTGAAACTTAAAAGAAAACAATAGAGATTATTGGGCTGAGAGGCCCTCGTACTTGTAGGTTCTCCAAAAATAGCTAATTCAAGACCACTAGTTGTATAGTCCTCTACAATTGTTTTATCAACAACACCTTCAGTTCCATCACATTTCTTAACTGTCAAACATAATGCATGTCATTGAATAAGAAAATACATCCTTAAGTAAACATTGCAGTTTCAAGTTGTCCAACACTACATGTAGCTTTTGTACCTTCAAATAAGGATTTTAGATGCTCTCCTCTCTTTTGCTTCGAGCTGCTACTTCCAGCCACCTTCAGCTGCAGTTGCTGCTTTAGAATTAATACTGGACATCATTAAAGTTGCCATAAATAATCCTTGGTATATTTCTTTTGGTATATCAAGCCTATACCGTCATATAAACAGGGCCTCACCTCTCCAAGGGCATACACAAAGGGGTTGACAACCCACACCATCATATAATCGACAGCCATGTTTCTAGAAAATAACTAATAGACCTAAAACAGATTTGTATCTGCAGAAAAAGAAAGAATACTAAGCGTACCCCATTTTTATCATAATGAATGTAATCTTTGTACATCGAAACTTAAACCACATAATGAAAACATAACAAAAAAGTAGACTATCAAGTGTCAATACTATAAGGAGAGATGAAATATTCAAAGATTACCAGGGTGAGTATTAATTTTCACTATAGACCCCATAAACAGTCTCAGTTGTTGAGGAACCAGTCCATATCAAAGGTAACTAGTTACAACTTTTGTCAGTGGTTTAGCACCTTAAGAAAGATACTATCTCGAAATCAACTAGACAACATCGATCTTAAAACCCGAATAGACATGGAAACATAAGCTGCACTATAAACATGATAATTAATTGCCTAGAATATATAAATTGATAGAAAGGAATCAAGAACCTCTTACATTTTAAAAATGTAGCGATCATATATGCACATGGAAATTGAATCTGCTATATACCATCTAAAGAATTGTGAGCCATGACAATTTCCTTACATTTGATGGTAATACATTTCAATTCATAACATTCCATAAGATTCTAATAAAAATTTCTCAAACATAATGAAAGAAAACCCGAATTCTGGCAACAGACCCCCCATTGGATGCTACATGGCACAAAAATACAAATACACATAAAGGTAAAATAGTTAACACTAAAGAAGAAGTACACAACGAGAACAACAGCCATAAAAACAAAACTTCAAGACCAGCAGTTTACATTTGGGAACATTATGAATGAAACGAAAATAGAAATAAAACTTTAAACAGAAACAATTAAGAAGAAAACTAAACAGCAATAAACATGACCTAACATTATATGGGCAGATAAATAATCATCCAATATTTTAAAGAAAGGCATTAACATTTTGAATTAAACCAAAAAAGGAAGAAACTTTTACTCAAAAGAAACAACTTTGAACTTCATAATCAACAAAAAAGGACACATGCAAAGTAATACCTTTGTTGGAGGTTTAACCCATTTGCCATCCAGCCAATCCAGATGCACCCTCGCTTGTGAAGAGGGAAACTTGATGAGATCAGGTGGGTTGTCAGAGAGAACAGAGTAGGCCTTTGGTTCCTCTTCCTCCCAGACTTGACAAACCACACCAACTCGCCAACCATCATTGTGATAAGCATCCACCACCCCACTCACTTGAAAACCCTCATGTTCATGAGGTGGTGGAGGTAGAGGCCTTGAAAAGGGGAAACCGACATGCTCTCTCAACAGCTCCTTGCCATCATTGGAAAGCAAGCTCTGGAACTCCACCAAAAATGTAATTGTCCTTGTACTCCTTCAAAGACTAGATAAGGGTGTCTCCAAGATTTTGCCCACAAACCATGCACCTCGTAAACCATCCATCTTGCTACTCTCTTCTACAAGTGAACCTTTGGCAAAGGTACTTGTACCAGTGTCAGGAGACCCCATTTGCTTGTTTGAAGAAACTGAAGGTTGTGTGTGAATTTTGAACAGAGATTGGACAGAAGAGTCATTTCCTAATCTTGAAGTCGGAAGCTCTCCGAATCCTGACACAAGGAATAAACAAATCGCCAACTGTAAGATGTAGAGGTGGGCACAAAAAGATGGCCTGACAGAACCGAGCCAAAACCGAACCAGTTTCGGATGTTGAGTTCGAGTCATGTAAAGATAAGGGTTGTCGGTTTTGCATGTGTAGAACTGATAAAATTTCGCCCGGACCCGAATCAAAACTAAAATTGATGTATATACATAATTTTGTATACGAGGGTATGCATCTACCCTTCAGGGTTATTCAAATTTTGAATAACCCTAAAGGGCGCATGTATAACTTCGACGCCTAACTAGCCCTATCTCAAACCAGGACTAATCACATCCAAATCACTTTTTCCATTGCATTTTATAAAATTACCTTTAAAATTTGAAGTGACATTTTAACTATATTAAAGTGTTATTATGTTATATTAAGCAACTTATTTTTTAAAATTCAAATTTCAATAAGACAAAAATAATGGTCTAAATTTTTCATTTTAAAAAATATTAAGATATTTAAAAAAATATCGAGATACTTTGAGATAATGGATATATTTTACGGATATATCTGGATATGTATAGATACTTCGAAGGATATTTGATATTCCATTGTATCTATATCGTTTCATCCAAAATTTGAATAACATCAAGATAATATAGCTATCATAGAGATATTTAAAACCAAGGATGAACTAGGTTACTTTTCAGTTCTTACTAAGGGTAGGAAACTCCATGTTTGGTCAGGTTTCTGTTGGAACGAAATTAAACCAATTTTTTTTTTTTTTTGGTTCTCAAGATTGAGAACCGAACATGAAAATTTTGAGAATTCAGACCAATATGAACTGAACATGGTTAGTTCAGTTCAGGTTGGTTCGATCCTCATCGGTTTTGGAAATTAGTCACTCAACATCACAACAAACTCAAACAAAAGGAACCTTAAAAAGAAACGAACAAAAAATGCAAACAAACAAGAAAAACAAACTCAAACTAATGACAAAAAGCAAACAGCAAAAGAACTAGGAAAAAAAAAAAAAAACACAACAACAACACAAACGCAAACAACAAAAATACAACACAAATACAAATCAAACACAATAAAAAAAAAAAAAAATCAAACACAACCGAACACAAATAACAACCAAAAAAATAAAAATAAAAATATGTTCTTGACAAAAAAACAATATAACACAAACTCAAATCAAACACAATAAATAAAATCAAACACAACACAAAAGCAAATACCTGGTATCGATAGAAGTTGCAGACAAATAGTGATGCAAAAAAAAAAGAGAGGCTAGTCATCATTGTCTAACGACAAATGAACAGAAGATGAATGGTGAAACTAGTGATAGGGTTGGCGATTGGTTCGATGATAAAAGGTGAAGATAGGGGTGTTGACATCTTTGAAGAAGAAAAAAAAAAAGGAAAATGGATGTTGGCAATGGCATCTTTATGAAGAAGAGATAGAGGAAAATGGAATGGAAAAGTGAATGGATGTAGTCGACTTTGATTAAAAAAGAATGGAGATTTTTCTTTTTTGTTCTTTAAAAATATGTGATCTTATCAAGTTAATTCGTATGACAATCAAACCATGACTTATCTCTCACATTTTATCTCTTCTTTGGAGTGGTGTTAATATAATTCTTTTATAATTTTGGTTCTTGATTAAGTTATAATAAATGGGTCAAAGTTTTTTTATAACTTTAATTCTTGATTTTCATATAATCAACGGATCAAAGTTTCTGTTATAAACCTGTTTTAATCTTCCTTAGAGTTGTGTTTCAATTTAACTGTGGGTGTCATATTTTTCTATATGGGATTTACATTAGGTATGATAGAATTTAGGGAGATGGTGCAAAGGGAGTATGTGGATGTAACAACTAGTTCAATAGCCAACTTTTGGCCTTGAATGGTAAGTTTTTAGAGTTGGTTTCAATTATGAATATAGCAGTCACTTTAAAAGAGAAAATAGCACAAAAAAAGAATGAGTCATAGGGCGAAGCAGGATCATCCAAGGACAGAATGAGGTTGTTTCGACAATCACAATGATTACTAGATTCCAGTAGAATTCGGAATTCACAACAACCCTCGACTTTACTCGATAAATGATGAAATTTGACTTGCTGTGAAGAAAGTTTAGTTACCCAATTTCAATGGTCAATACCCTATTGGATGGGTATATTAGGCCGAACAATATTTCAAAGTCCAATGTACTAAACCGGAGAACAAAGTCTGATCAGTGTTTGTTGCAATTGAAGAGATAACAATTCACTAGTTGCAATGGTTAAAAGCAAATACCCTTCGATTACTTGGGAGGAATTATCTGCATAAATCATAAGGAGATTTGGTGGTGGAATGTTGGAAATCTTTACGAGCAAATGACAAGATTGGGGCAATCCACACCTATTAAAGTTTATATCTAATAATTTGAGTATATAGAAGGAATGATTTCTAAACTTCCCAAACCGGTGTATCTGGGAAATTTCATTAATGGTTGAAAGAAGAAATTAAGAGAAAAATAAGGGTTCACGACCCATAAGAGCTAGTACGTGCCTTGGAAATCGTAAGTGACATGGAGGAGAAGATAATCAGTGTAAATATTTATAAGAGTGAGAATTGTGGATGCCGACCCATGTCCAATAACCCATGCCCCATGGGTTACCCATAATCTAACCCAACTCCTACTAGACCTATTGATTCACGATCTGAACAACGACCAAATATTGTTAGTCAATCATCAGCCTTTTCGACACCAACGACTCAAGCATTCCCTCAAAATAGACAGAAACTTTTCACTATTTCTCTGATTGAGATGCAATCTTGTCATCTTAGAAATCAATGCTTTAATTGTGAGGGACAATTCTCGTCAAACTATATTTGTCCTAACGTACAGCTATAGGTTATGATTACGACTAAGAACGAGGAGGAGGAGATATTTTGCATTTTGCCTTAAGGACAAGGCGATTGTTAAAGGGATTAGTATTGTTAGGCCCCCAACCCTAGAAGGTAGAAATCAATCAAAATTTTGAATATTTATAAGAGGAAAATCAAACTAATCAATATTGATTGATGGGATTTGGTTTAGGAAATTCCATTGGTTGGAGGAAGTTTGTCTAGTCAAACCAATCAATGTGATTGATAGGGTTTGGTTTAAGAAGTTCACTTGATTGGAGGAGGTTTGTATAGTCAAACCAATCAATGTGATTAATCAGTTTTGGTTTAGGCAATTTGCTTGAATCAAGGAGGTTTGTCCATGCATCAAATAACTATTTAAAAGGGGTATTAGGATAGTTATAGTTATTTGAAATACTTGTATTGAAATTACAGAGTAGCTTTGTTAAGGCTTGGTGTTGCACTAGTCTAGTGAATTCCATGTGTAGCACTAGGAATATTGTATCAGTTCTTTTGTTTTCTAAGAAATAAATCCTTTATTCAGTCTTTATTAGTCTTTTGTTAGTGAGAGTCCTAACATACATATAAATATATATATATGAATATATAATAAAGTCTCATTTCGGTCGTAAAACATAATTTATAAACTATAAAATTAATTGACTAAATAAATTCTTTACTTCCAATAATGGGTAAATAAACAAAAGCTGAATATAAATAATTATGATTAATCGATTTACTTAAAATAAACTATCCACTTATAAACTTATTTACTTAAAATAAACTATCCACTTATAAACTCTCCATTTAAAATAAACTATTCACTTATATAACTCATTTCATTATAAACTTAGCTCTATCTTAAAATTACATAAACTCAATTTAGAACTTATGAGAAAATTTACTAAATTTTGGATTCCAAATTGCATTAAAATAAAACTACTTATCTGGATAATTAGACACTCAAATATTTTGTTCATCTATTCCAGAATTTTCTTTTCTTTCTTTTCTCTCTCTTCTCTTCTTTTCTTCTTGGCTTTCTAGTTTTCTTTCTTATTTCTATTTCTCTACTACCATGTCACTTCTCTGTACTTTCTTTTATTTTACATATACATACATACATATATACATACATACATACATACATACATACACATGTCTTTTTGTAATGCTTGACTATCTCACACTCTTTCTTTCAAACTCAATATTGCTTACCATGCACAATCTTATGATATGTGTCTTTCTTAATGGGTTGAAAGAAGAAATTAAAAGATAAATAAGGGTTCATGACCCACAAGAGCTAGTATGTGCCTTAGAAATCGTAAATGACTCGGAGGAGAAGACAATCCTTGTAAATATGTATAAGAGTGAGAACCATGGATACCAACCCATATCCAACAGCCCATGCCCCATGGGTTACCCATAATCTAAAGTAACTCCTACTAAACCTCTTGATTCATGATTTGAACAACAACCAAATATTGTCAATCAATTATTAGCCTTTTCAACATTAATGACTCAAGTATTCCCTTAAAATAGACAAAAACATTTCACCATTTCTCCAATTGAGATGCGATCTTGCTGCCCTAGAAATTAGTGCTTTAGTTGTGAGGGACAATTCTCGCCAAGCTATGTTTGTCCTAATACACACCTATAGGTCATGATTATAGCTAAAGACAAGGAGGAGAAGATATCTGGTGTTCTACCTTGAGGATAAGGCGGTTGTTAAAGGGATTAGTATTGTTAGGCCCCTAACCTTAGGAGGTAGAAATCAATCAAAAACTTGAAGATTTATAAAAAGAAAATCAACCAATCAACGTTGATTGATGGGATTTAGTGTAGGAAATTCCATTGATTAGAGGAAGTTTGTCTAGTCAAACCAATCGATGTGATTGATGGGTTTTGGTTTAGACAATTCACTTGAATCAAGGAAGTTTGTCCAGGCATCAAATAACTATTTAAATTGGGTATTAGGATAGTTATAGTTATCTAAAATACTTGTATTGAAATTACAAAGTAGCTCTGTTAAGGCTTAATGTAACACTAGTCTTGTGAATTCCTGATGTAGCACTAGGAATATTGTACCTGTTCTTTTGTTTTCTAAGCAATAAATCCCCTATTCAATCTTTATTAGACTTTTGTTAGTGAGAGTCCTAACATACATATACATATATACAAATATATAATAAAGTCCCATTTCAATTGTAAAACATAATTTATAATCTATAAAATCCATTGACTAAATAAATTATTTACTTCTGATAATGGGTAAATATACAAAAGCTAAATATAAATAATTATGATAAATCAATTTACTTAAAATAAACTTTCTACGTATAAATCAATTTACTTAAAATAAACTATCCACTTATGAACTTTCCATTTAAAATAAACTACTCACTTATAAAACTCATTTCCTCATAAACATAGTTCCATCCTAAAATCACATAAACTTAATTTAGAATTTATGAGAAAATTAACTAATTTTCTAGATTTCAAATTATATTGAAATAAAATCATTTATCTGGATAATCAAACACCTAAATATTCTTTTCATCTAGTCCAGAATTTTTTTTTCTTTCTTTTCTCTCTATCCTTTTTTTCTTCTTAGCTTTTTAGTTTTCTTTCTTACTTCTCTTTCTCTGGTACCATCTTACTTCTCTATACTTTCTTCTATTTTACACATATATATACATACATTTTTTTTTGAAATACATATATATACGTACATACACACATACACATTTCTCTTTTTAATGCTTGACCGTTTTACACTTTTTCTTTCAAACTCAATATTGTTTACTATGCAATCTTGTGATACTTGTCCTTATTTTTTGTTATTAAAAAAAAACGGCGCTAATCTCATTCTCTTGGCTCTCTCTCTTTCTTTGACTTTATTGTTCTGCTTTTGCTTCGCTCAAAATATCTCAGCTTTTTGCTTTTGTTCTTATTTCTAACGCTCTATTTTTTTTTCCAAAGCCCACCTCACATTTGTCTCTTCCAATTTCAACTTTGAGTGACTGAAAAATTGTATGTGCACCTTTTTTTATTTTTTCACCCATGAAAATTTTTTAAAACATTGTTTTTTTTAAGCAACCCACTTAATATCAGATATATTCTTTCCTTTAATTGTTAAAAAATTATTATAAATTATAAAATAAATAAAATAAAAGTAAAAAAAATCTGGCAGGAGGCACTTGATCATTGAAACAGAGAAATATTATTGATTGAGAAAAACCAAATCAAATGCCTTGGGTCACTAAGAGTCAGGAGGAGGAGTGGATTGACGATGAGCAGCTACTGCTATTCTTCTGTCTTCCCTTGCCTAAGAAAGGAATGAGTGGAAGAACTACTCATAGCTACTGCTATTCTTCTGTGCGAGTGTACTATATTTGAATAATTTTAGTTGTTTTGGGTATGTGAAAATGGTAACATGAACCAAGATCAGGGTATCGAAAGTTGATTCACTTTGTTTTAATTTTGCAATCTCATTTCCCACAGCCATGGAGAATGTTGACTTTGTTTTGAAATTTGTGTTTCTTGGAGGTTGGGATTCCCAACCTGGAAGTTGGGAATCCCGACCGAAAGGTTGGGATTCCTCAACCCGAAGATTGGGATTTTCAACTTTTCAGTTTAGAAACAAGATGGGACAAGGTTGGAATTCTCAACCCAAAAGTTAGGAATCCCAACCTAAAGGTTGGGACCACCTAAACCTAATGGTTGGGACCTCCTAACCAAAAGGATAGGAGATCCCAACCTTTAGGGTGTGATTCCCAACTTTCGAGTTAGGAATCCCACCCTAGATCCCGTCTTGTTAGGAATCACAACCTAAAAGTTGAAAATCTTAATCTTTGGGTTGGGGAATCTTAACCTTTCAGTCGGGATTCCCAACTTCCAGATTGGGAATCTCGAGCCCCAAGAAACACAATCCTGTCCTTAAGAATCTCAACCTTGAAGTTGGGAATAGGGTGGGATTCCCTACCAGTCCTAGATCTCATCAAGGTCGGAAAGTAACCCATGGGATGGGAATCCAAACCGGAAGGTTGGGATTCCCAACTTCAGGGTTATGATTTTAGTTGGGATTCCTAACCTCTAAATTACTTCTCGACCCTGACGTGGACTAATGTGGGATTCCCAACCTAAAGGTTAGGAATTTAAGTTGGGAATCCCAACCGTCGGGTTGGGAATCCCATCCTAGATTCCGCTAGATATGGACTAGTGTGGGATTCCCAACTCTGAGGTTGGGATTCCCAACCTAAAGGTTAGGAATTTAAGTTGGGAATCCCAACCATCGGATTGTGAATCCCACCCTAAATTCCGTCAGAGGTCGATAATTCACGAACCCGGGTTAGGGCCGATTGGGATTCCTAGCCCTCAAGTTGGGAATCATATCCCTTAGGTTGGGAATCCCAACCGATAGTTTCACAAATTCCCAACCAGTTAGGATTCCCAACCCGAAGGTTGGGAATCCAAAGCCTAAGGTTAGGAATCGAGTACCTAGGTTGGGAATTGAGTATTCTTTTTCTGTACTTTCAATAATTATTGGATAATGAATGTTAAAATCCTTTCGATTAGGAGTACCCAAGTTAGAGAATGGAGGTTAGGGTCATCATTTTCCTCTTCCTTTTCTTTTTATTTTCCATTTCATATTCATATTGCATTGTTTAATTTATTAGCCTAATTTTCTAACTGAATTATATTGTGAATGTCAGTAGGAGAGCAAGAAAGGCCTTTAGCAACCTACCACTGAGGTTCCAGTCTAAGAGACGAGCAAACTTTTTATATATAAATATGTTTCAAAAAGATTAGCTTATCTTGATCAAACTCTTTTCATCCTTGATTGCTACATTTCTCATTGCATATATATATGTGTGTGTGTGTGTGTGTGTGTGTGTGTGTGTGTGTGTGTATACGCATATTTAAAGCTTATCCTTATCACTCGTTCATTCAATTGTCTAATGTATAAATGACATTAACATAACTCTTAGGTTATAAAACAATTAACTTCACAACACAAATCAGACAACTGCACTAAATTCCAAGTGATAAACTGATAAATTAAATGAGGTCATGAAATATGTACAAGTGCTTGTTCCTCTTTATAACCGTTACTTTTTAAATTTCCAACATTACTTGTTTTGTTGCACCAGCACAAATTTTGATTGGCTATGTACATTATTTAGATGATTTTGTTCGCTTTTAACCATTACATCAACATTTATTTAAATCAATATAATGACTCAGATTAGATAGATAAATGTGTCCTATAAACCAAATAGAAGCAGAAATGGTCATTTTGAAACTTGCTTCATAAAATGTACTTATCCAAAATCAACTCATAACGAAATGGAATTAAAACCGCTCATGCATCAAATGATCACATAATGCAAGTGCATGTACAATACAATCCTCGACAATATGTTTTGCGAGCTGCTGCTCTTGCTGTTGTCTCTCCCTCTTCTTCTTAAAGCTTTCCTTTTCCTTGTAAGAGTTTGGCGGGAGGCAAAGGGCACGCACGACCTCATTATGCATGGTCATTTTTCTGAAGGCAATCCTACCCCTGAATGCATATATTTTTCTAGGCATATATCAAATGATATTAACTATTCCTTATCTACTTAATGAAAACATAAAAGGTCTAAGTAGATGCTTATAAAAGGCTGGGAGCAACAAGCTTGCCTTTTGTTATTACTCTAATTGAAACTACAAAAATTTATCAGACAAGATATAGACCTCTCATCTCCAGCCAATGATGCTTACTTTTGTTTGTAGTCAAATAATATAAGCAATTACAAAACCCAAAAACAGCCTTAGCAATTATACAAAGATGCAACTATTAAAGGGATTATTAATTAACATGGCAAGAAAAACATAATGGTTGGGACCTAATGGTTGGGATCCACACCAAACTCGAAACCAGAGACACCACCAGCTGCTGCAAAACCACTTCCACCTTCACCATCCCCAGTGAATATAAGTGTGCTACAATGGCAAAGGTAATATTTAACTTAAATCAAAACATCACAATAAACTCAACTACTCTACTACTATGCAAAATAAAAACAGCCAACTAAAGCAAAACAACTTACCTTAAAAGAACATTTGAAAGGGCATTTGGACTAGGAGGAACATGAACAATATGGCTGCTATCATTATTGTTCACAGCAGCAAGAAGTGCTTCCAATTTCTCTAGCTTACCATCGTCTTGTTCACCAAAATTGAAAAATGTCAACTAACACACTATTTTTTTTTTCAACTTCCTTCCAATCATCACCAATAACTTCTTTTCATGTTTGATACGACTTCAAACAGACAACTTCAATCAGCAACAATGAAATTTTAACATGGAAATGATAGAAAGATAATAGATAAAGAGCCAAAGCAAAACACGCCTTCCAACAAATACAACAATTATTTGTTACTGCTTTTTATTTTAGCGATGCTTAAGAGCCAGTTGAGCCACCTGGATCCCAGCAGCAAGATGCATCTCACCACTTATTTCTAGACCTACATATAAAAAACAAATAAAATAAAATAAAACCTAATAACTTAAAAGCAAAAGTTTAACCCTTTCAACTAAATTAGAATTAGTCGTTAGAGATTACCACTAAAGAAAAAGAAGAAATTGATAGTATCAACTTCTTGTAACCATTTGAGATAACTCAACAATATTGTTAAGAATACCAATAATTTATGGCACATAAATAACACTATTTACCAATCCATAATATAGTACAATAAGCAATGAGTTAAATCAACCAACCCTCAACACATACACAAAAGTATCCAACTACCATCCAAAATAAATACAAAATAATAAGACCAAAAACCCATTTCCAAATAAGTTGGAAGAAAACCATAAACAGCCCCATCCCTCAAAAGGTCAAAAAATTATCCTACACATGTTCAAAATCAAAGTCTAAAAAGAAAAGATACAATTTCCAATATCTAGACAACATTTTCTCCACCCAAACTCAGACAGCTGTGCAACCAGCATATACCACTTCTCCGATCCCTCTGAATTTCTGTTTCAACACCATTTGCATACAATAAAACATAAAGGCACACATTTCTCCATATCTCCCTAACACAATGCATTACATGATATACAAGTATACAAATGAAATACAATTGATAGTTCTAATCATAAACTATTCATGATAGAGAGGTTTAATTTTTAAAAAACGAAAAGGCAATAATTACTCACAGGATGGATGTTGTTAATAATTTTAATTAAATGCAGAAAAAATAGTTAAGCAACAAAAAGTGGGATTCTAATGCCGATGAATTATGATTCTATAGATGATGCGTATTTTTTAAGTGCAACAGGAACAAAATCCAAATACACAGATTTTACGCAGAAGACCAAAGAAAAACAAACCATCCTAACATCAAAATGATATACAGGAACTCAGAGACCCCACTTCTCCTAGATTCCCAAATAAATTTTAAAAAGAAAATATCCTACCAAAAAAAAAAAAAAGGAAGCTCCTCAACAAAATTTCTAGAATGTCCTTGCATATAAGATTCAATAAAATAATATGAAAGCTTTACCCTGGAAACAAACGTGCAGCAGTTCGGTAAGCGAACATTGCTTGATCTCCCTCTTCTTGAGCAGCAAAAGCATTTCCAAAACCGATCCAAGCAGGTAGGAACATCCCATCAAGATTTGTAGCCTTGCTGCAGTAAATAGGGCATAACAAAATTAATATCCAATTCAAAAAAATAAAATAAAATCAAAGCCTAACATAAAATCAACATACAAGCATGTTTTATGAGAGCAATAGATAAGTGGCCAATTAAGAACTTAGGATAGGAAACTAGACAAGGTATAAAGGACTTCCTAGTAAAGTAAAACATATACTGAAAAGCAATGAACATGCCACAAACACTTCAATGGCAAAAAACATGCAGCAAATTCAATTTGTAACAAGTGTCAGGCAATTTGCAACCATTCATCACAATTAAATAGCCACAACACAAGTAATTTTACCTTCTTGTCATAATTAATTTATGTCAAATTTGAAAAAGAAAATATAGTTAACCATGCTTGGTGGATGAAGAATTAAAATCAATGGTTATAGTAAAAAAAACCAAACCTTACATTTGTAAGCTCAAAATATGGTGACATAAAGGAATCTTTTCCTAAAAACAGTCCTCTGCATCTTCAATCACCCCTCCACCACTTATGTCCAACTAGTTGATGTTTCTGTTACAATAACACCCTGTAGAGAAATCTAGAGTGCAAACCTCAAACTTGGACCACTAGAATTTCACTTTTTATCTGTAGAAAATGTCTTCCCTGAATACAATTTATTCAAATCCTTTCTCAATATCTCAATACACACTATAATTATCTCAAGTTTCATCAAACTCAACAAGTAATAGAAATAACATCCGTCAAATTAGGACAGATTGGAAGGTGCAAGAAGAAGATGAAATATGCCTACAATCAATGGCATTACCTTAATTGATAATTATGTCACAGATTGGGATGCATGTAGCAAGAAACCATTACATAAATCTGAAAATCTAAAAGTATGTCTAGAATTTGTCGCATTTTTAAACTGAAGCAAGCATGAGATAGTTTATAAATTACATAAAATTCATTTCTTACAATTCTATATCATGATCTATATGCTGGTTCCATTTAAATATTCAATCTCTAAACAGCTACCGGGAACAAACAACAAAAATTTAACTAAAACAAATGCACCACTGACAACTACAGTAGAAAATTGTAGAGAAATTGGAAGGGACACAAACCATTAAAACTTCTGCTTTATGTTATAAATCAACTATAGGAACGTGAATGTTCTAGAGGTTCCAAAATGTAAACAAATTAAGCTACTTGATTCGTAGCATTAGAAGCTGACTGTGTCACAGTAATTGTGGGTGCTGCTGAACTAGAATTTGCAGGGGCAATAGCAAATGCAGTAGCTGGCACAATGGCCAATGCATCTGAAGAATATGAGTTCGTAAGAGAGGCAAGCAATCAATTTCAGCTTTGTCTGAAGTAGTGGGAGCCACATTGTTGGAAGGGGTAGGAGTTTTTTGGTTTGACATAGCGGCCGCAGCTGAAAAAAAAAAGCAAAAAGTTGATCAAAAACAAACTCACCTTCACTAATCATTTGTGTAACAACCATAACAACAAATAAAACTTTGATTCTCAAGCAACAGAATGTCAAAAAACCTTAATCTTAAGAATACTTATGGGAAGGGTTACTTTGTGAGTGCAACAGGGTCAACCAATTTCCAGTATAATTTTACAGTAAGTTAGCAAACAATGTCAACAAACAACACTACAAGCTCCAATCAATCTTATCAGATACTCTTCCAGGAAAAGATACTAACATCTAATGAAAGTAGTAGTAGTAGTAGATATAAAATCCTAGTAGAAAACAAAAATGAACTGCTGATCACCTGTTATTCCAACTTGATTTGATGCTATGAAAATGATTAAATACTGACAACAATTCCTTCCATCTGATCTCAACCTCATGAGCAAGGGCCTTTTCAATCTCAAATTCTCCATCTGCATAACTATTGACTCTTGGAGAATCCATCATAAAGAAAGAAATCTAGAAAAATGAACGGTATAAATGAAAACAAAGATATAGCACAGAATGGTAGGTATTGCAACTTCAACACAATAAAAACCTTAGACTTTTGCCATATTGGTAACCTTCTAGAGCTGAACTACACCTCTACATTGGATAAGTACCAGTGGAATCTATCATGGGACTTGCCAAAGCAAGTCTTTGAAGTTGCTTTTGCTATTTCGGATCACATCCAACGTTATGGCATTACATAGCTCACTGCTTGTTGATTTCTATTTGTTGAAAGAAAACAAAAGCAAGAAAAATGTCACCAAGCCTCTGCTTCCTCTCTTATCTGTTAAATTCCCCGTCTGTTGCTCTCTCTCAGACTTAATAGCTCCTAACTGAGCATGCAATATCTGCAACTCATGCTGAGCCGCAACAAGTTCTTGTCTTAAGGTACCATGGGTAGCAACAAGCCTCTAGTTCTCCGTTGCAAGCTTCTGCATCTCCATATGTTGTGCAACAATTTTCTGTTCCATAACTTCAGGAGGCGGCAATATATCAAAAGCAAGAAAGGGACCCGACATTGGACGTATTCTAATCACAAATGGTTAAAGATGAATTATACCAGGATCGGGAAGTGAACACCTCAGATGAGGAGGTGCGATTCGACCTTTGATTCCCATCATCGACAGTAGCCTTCTAAAACCTAAACAAAGTAATATTACAAAAACATAAATAAATCCATTACAAAAATCAAGATTGCAAACCATTTGCATGAATGTACTTCAAAAAGCTCTAATTCTGTGATTTAACAAATAAAGTCAAACATTCGTATTGATTCTAAGACCAATGCAATCAAGAGTGCACCGTCAAATACAACAAAAACAATATCGCTGAAAACATTGCATAGATTTCTAACCCCTCCTACAAATTTCATCACTGTATAACACTTTCATACTTTATATCATTACAACATCTTTATTCTATAAAAGTAAATGCATAAACCACCAAAAAGGTATAAGTAAAACTTGCAAATTATGACAAATATATTCAAAACAATTACATGCCCAAATTCAAACCATATAATAGTAAAATAAACATAATAAATGAATAGCTTATAAACTAATTACAACCAACAAATTTACCAAGAATACATCATACAACATTGAATAGATGAAAATAAAAAGACAAAAACAACCATCATGTACACATTTCAAAAGCATGGGTAAGAGAACCAGTCAACTATATCCTTTACTGCCATGTATACATATTCTGCTCAATATTGTCGGTATAGGCTCTATTGGACGGCAAAAAAATGCTTCATTTCACAAAATTTTCCCACATGTTATTAGGGGTGGCAATTCGAATTGACGTGTCAGATTGGACAAGACCCGAACACGACCCGATAATTTTTGACACAACCCGATAAGGAAACGGGTTGAACTCTCTCAATCCGAATCCGACACAGTTACTAACGGGTTGACCCGTTAATGACCCGTTTAACCGATACATTAGTAACCCGTTTAACCGACATGAATAATAACTCGTTTAATCGACCTGTTTATGACTCATTTAATGACAGTTAATACATTTAAATTTTAATATAGATATAATAAAAAACAAAATTAAAATAAAGATACATAAGACGTAAAAAATACAATTATCCATAAATACAATCCAAACCACAAAAATACAAATGTTTACAAAGATGATTATAAAAATATTTTTACAAATATAATCCTTCATATTAAAAAAAAAAAAAACAACATAAAAATTCTTTTGATGTAGTCTTTTATAATAGAAAAACAATATCAAGCGTTGATTACATCTGTCAAACTAAACTTGTCAAAAGATAATAATTAAAAGTTAACTAATTAGGAAATTATACATTTATACATGAAAAAAATAGTTTAACAAATATTTTATCAAAACTAATAAAATTTTACTACTACATGGCAATTTATGATGAGATTAAATGTAGAGATGAAGTTTGGAGACTTGTGTTTATGTTAGGGTTTAAACTTTGAAAGATATATATATATATATATATATCTACCACTAAAATTATATGACTAGCCCTCTAAAATAAAATTACTTTTTTACCCTTATTTAACGGGTCAACCCGTAACCCGTTAAATAAAACCCGAACCCTAACCCGTAATAATCGTGTCGACCCGTTTATTTACTCAACCCGTTAATGCTCAACCCTAACCCGTAATAATCGTATCAGTTTCGTATCAACCCATCGTGTCGGGTTTCAAATTGTCAGCCCTACATGTTATCTTGAATATGTATAATGTTTATGTTTGTATTAAATAAGTTAGAAGAAAGCAAATCTACTATCTTTTCCAACCCATGAAATTGAAACTGAAGTTAGTCAAGAGAATGAGCATTCTACGCAAGATTCAAGATCTAACATACAAAAAAAATGTTAAAATTGCTACAGAATATCATTATTTGGCTCCGAAAAGTATGACATTGCCAATTAATTAACAAAAGAAAATTTCAGCATTTCAATAGATGATGATGCCTTGATACTACTCTAGTCATTGAAAATATGTAGTACAACAATACCTGATGAATAGTCATTATATTGAGATTAATATGAGCATAAGCTCTGTCTTTTGCCAAAGTTGTTATATGACTATACAAAGAAAAAAAATAAACAAACGTCACCCTCAAATCAGTAGATATGGGATTTGACCCTTCTAGGAAATCTTTTATCTATCTCCTATCTTCATCAAATCTTGCAAATCCATAAAAGTTGTACATATCCCATTTTGAAATGGTGCTATCACTAGTTTATACAGCAGCCTTGTCCAAACTAATCTCTAATCCACCAATTACACTCTACTTTCCCAATATTCTCTCAATAGAAATTCAACAAGCCATCCTTGAGTCACACAACCCAACATCCTATGCCCCTAACCCCACCACCATCAACCCCCAACACCAACACCCCACCGTGCGCACATCACTCCCCACCCCCCTCTTCCTTCACAGGAATGATAAAAAGAAAGCTTCAACTAAATATATAAACATATCAGACATGAATCTTTAGAAGAAAACCAGAATCCGCATCTGAAAAGTGCATCTTACACTATAAATAAATGAACTAACCTAGTTAAACAATGCCAAATCAGACTGAGATTTTCCACATCAACCACTCGATTTGAACCCAAACCACTTAAAATACAAAACAAAGACTAACCTTACAGATAGAGAGAACCACGGTGGGTGGGTCTAGTTCGCCTAGTCGGTCGTGGGTGGAGGTTGGAAATCTATCACATGCAACGATTATGAGGTCGCACAGTTTTATGAGATTCCTACATAGTTTCTTTGATAGAAAATAACACAAAAACGTTACACAGAAAGAGAACCATGTTCTGTCGGTCGGCTTTGCCTGGTCGGTCGTCGGTGGTGGTCAGACGGTGGGTTAGTTTTCACTTACACAAAGAATGTAACGAAAAGGTTGGGAATGGACAGAGAATGAACTGGTTGGTAGAGAGAGATGGGACCAACACACAAAAAAAGGGTGGTCAAGGGCATTTTTGTCCTAAAAAAGGCAATGCCCACTGCTCCTAGAAAAAAAAAGTCATTTCTCAATTGGGTTATCAAAAAAAGGTTACTTTTCAACAAAACTCAATCCACCAATTAATATATATATATATATATATATAACTCCATAAATAATTTACGTAAATGTTGTCCATGTCCATCTACAGCTTGTATGACGTGCGGTTGTGTATGTGAATAAAGTTTTTTTTTTTTTTCCTTGGTTTGGTGGTAGAGATCTAGGTTGGTGGAGAAGGCGATTTGGGCTTTCTCCACCAACCCAGATCTTTGTCCCCTTTGAATTATTATTATTATTTTTTAATTTTAATTTTCAATTTTTTATTATTTTCATTTTCATGTACCTAAAACATTTGTTATGGGTTTGATCGAACCATAACATCTTCTTTATAAAGCTTGAATTCTTAAAATTAACTTACTCAGGTGATGCAATGTGTTGATTGGTTAGGTGATTGCCAATTGTTGGGAAATAAATCAATCTGATTTCTTGATACTGGCTAGAAATTTTGGTTTTGGTGTTTGTCCCAACCTAGAGCTAAGAAGGAGATGAGGTGTATGTGTGCAGATGAGAATGAAGATTTAGGTGTTGCAACCTAGATCTTCAATCGATAAAGATCTAAGTTACAACTCAGATCTTCACCTCATTTTTTAATTTTTTTTTTTAAATTTTAATAATTTGTAGATATTTCATTTTTTAAAATTTTTTGATTAAAAGTTTATTTTTTTATTTTTATTTTTTCAATTTTTTAATTTAATAAATGAAAATAAAATGATTAAGGGTATTTTGGTTTTTCTACATAGATCGAAATGGGTGACCATTAGTTTTTTGGTCAAACGAAATAATTTGATGGAATTTTAAAACGTTAGGGCTAACGAATATTGAAAATGCATAAATGGGTAAAAAGTAATATATATCACTAAATGTTAAGGAATAAATTGAAATTTTCCCCAAAAATAAAGATGCATAGAATGCAGTTGGATGAGAAGAATATTAATTCAATGGGTTTTTAATATTAATTAGAGAGACGAGAGAGGATATATCAATGACGAAAGATGAGAGAGACCACATTCATATAGAGTATAAAATTTGACAAATAGGAGGGCAGTACTACAACAAGTTTGACAGACATTTAAAGAACCGTGGAAGAATTGGGATGCGGCTTGCAATTCTAGTTAGCTTCATCATCCAAATACTACTAAGCGTTCTAGGCATTCAAAGAAAGTACAGACGAAGTTCTTGGATCAGAGTTATTGTTTGGTCTGCCCTATATATACAGCTGCAGACGCTGTGGCAATTTTCGCTTTGGTTACAGTCTCAACAAACTTGTCATGTATTTTGGGTTATGGCAATGGTGAGGTCGATCCCAACACTGAAGTGTCAACATATGGGGCTTCGCATTGGTGGTCCAGACTCCACTGCATATATATGCCTTAGAAGACAATGAGCTTTGGATGAGGCAATTGTTTGGACTGGTTTCCCAGTCATGTGGAGCCTTTTATGCTCTTCTCAATGGTTGGACCGGTTCCAGTCTTTCAATACTTTCCATTTTGATGTTTATTGCTGGTAATTTCATTAAATGTGGAGAACGGATGTGGGTACTCAGGGCGGTAAGCTATCAGATAAACAGAAAGTCTGTGCTCAAACAGCCTGATTTTGATACTCCTCATCATCTACATGACGATCAGAGGCGGATGGATATTCAGGACTATAAGGCTAAGTGTGAAGAAGGATATACTTTGGGGGTAAAAATGTGTCTTGAGCTTAATCTGTTAATAGATTTCTCAGGTTCAGATATTTCTGATGAAAGAAAACTGGAAAAGTACTTACAGCCTGTAAGTTACTAGGCACTACTAAACGTCTTTTTACAGATGCAGCACTTACTTTGGCTCAGAAAGATTTTATCCAAACAATTTTGAGAAATGTGTCTTTCGAAGATGCTTTCAAAGTAAATGAAATCCAATTTGGAATGGTATATGATTTTCGTTATACCAAAGCACCCCTATTGTATTCACCTGCTGGCATAGTACTGCGAGTCATCACTTTCTTTCTTATCTGTTCTTCGTTGGTGTAGTTCTTCCCTGTTTTATTCGACAAGAAGCAGAAATACTCGAAAATTGATCTTTTCATAGCATTGGTATTGCTAATTGTTGCTGTTCTTCTAGAGATATATGCAGCTCTAGTGATACTCTCCTCGGACTGGTTTTCAGTTTGGTTGAGTACTGAAAGGAATAAAAGAAATTCCACCATGAAAACTCTTGCTTCTTTTCCACTTCTTAAGATTCCTAGTTGCTCAAATTCCAAGTCCCATTACACTCTACTACGCTCCGCCAGGAAATACAAGTCATTCTTGAACATTGCAGCATGGAACTGCTATTAATGGGATACTGAAGTCACAAGAGATTTAAAAGAAATGATTTTCAGGTATTTCAAAGACAAAGCTGAGGAATTCGAAACAACTCCGACAATTCCTTTCACTGCATTGCCTACCACCACTAACCAAGAAGAAGAACAACAACATGTTAGAGTTATTAATTGGGAAGAGTTGGAGTACAACATTACCATCTGGAGCATTGCTACAGAAGTTTCATGTTACATAGATCAACCTTCAAATTGTTCGAAGAGTAAAGCAATCTAAAGAATTTCAAGGTACATGTTGTATCTCCTAGTCAATCATCCTTCCATGATATCAGCTGAAAGAGGTTTAATGGTTTTCAGCTTTCAAGACGTTAGTAGTCAGACTAATGAAGTTTGAGAATATACAAGAGATAACTTTCTTAGTTTTGTTTACTTCGTTGAATCTAACAAAGAAGTTTTTTCATTGTTACAAAATGCAATGAAGATTGTAGAAGAATTAGAGGAAACTGTGCGAGATCAAAGGTACTGATTAATTCATTTTGCATGTTAATTTATTTGTTTATATTGAAGGACAGTTCCATTTACAACTAATTACATCTTTTATTGCTATAATTTTAAGGGACTGATTTTACAGGAGAAATGGGAAAGAATTAGTAACACTTGGCTGGAAATACTGGGATATACAGCGAAAAGGAGTAAAGGAAACGAGCAAGCTCGAAAGTTGAGTCACGGTGGAGAGTTTCTGACTCATGTATTGCTTCGCATGGTTTATTTTGGCTTGACCAATCATTTCCTGATAACATCAGAAGGAGATACAATTGCCAGGTTCATGACCAAGTAACCAAACATTATATTTGATAATAAAATATCCAAATGCTGCATTTCCTTTCTATTCATTTTTTTTTTCCTTTTTCGTTTTGCAGTTCATCTGAATTGGCAGACTTGTATTTCTAATGTTTCGCAACGTGGTTTCAGGCCATTGCTATGCACCATTATTCACTATCATATTGTTAATATACATAACCAATAACAAATCAAACGTATCAAAGTCAAACCATGTTGAATGAAAAACGAAACTGCATTCAACAGATTACTTTCATAAACTACATTAATCTAACCATGAACCAAACATTAGGTTGACACTATGAGTCTAGCCTGGACTTCCACATCATTTTCTAATACCGTCTTTCTTATTTATTTATATATTTATTTATTTATTTTAAGTTAATACCGAACGAATTAAAGATTTGTCGGGACCTTCTAATATCAATCAATACTCATGCACTACTAACAAAGAGATAACTTTCTTAGCTTTTTTTTTACTTCTTTGAATCTAACAAAGAAGTTTTTGCATTGTTACAAAATGCAATGAAGATTGTAGAAGAATTAGAGGAAACTGCATAAGATCAAAAGGTATTGATTAATTCATTTTACATGTTAATTTATTTGTTTATATTAAAGGACAGTTCCATTTACAACTAATTACATCTTTTATTGCTATAATTTTAAGGGATTGATTTTACAGGAGAAATGGGAAAGAACTGGCAACATTTGGCTGGAAATACTGGGATGTACAGCGAAAAAGAGTAGAGGAAACGAGCATGCTCAAAAGTTGAGTCACGGTGGAGAGTTTCGACTCATGTATGGCTTCGCATTGTTTATTTAGGCTATACCAATCATTTCCTGATAACATCAGAAAGACGTACAATTACTAGGTTCATGACCAAGTAACCAAACGTTATATTTGATAATAAAAGATCCAAATGCTGCGTTTCCTTTCTTTTCATTTTTATTTTTATTTTTTTTTTTGTTTTCTTTTTTGTTTTGCAATTCATCTGAATTGGCATACTTGTATTTCTAATGTTTCGCAACGTGGTTTCAGGCCATTGCTATACACCATTATTCACTATCATATTGTTAATATACATAACCAATAACAAATCAAACATATCAAAGTCCAACCATGTTGAATGAAAAACCAAACTGCATTCAACAGATTGCTTTCATAAACTACATTAATCTAACCGTGTCATAAGATGAATCAAACATTAGGTTGACACTATGAGTCTAGCCTGGACTTCCACATCGTTTTCTAATACTGTCTTTCTTATTTATTTATATATTTATTTATTTATTTTAAGTTAATACCGAACGAATTAAAGATTTGTCGGGACCTTCCGAGATCAATCAATACTTGTACACTACTAATGTTTACTCATAGTTATTAGGAAAAATCCACTATCATAAAGTAGAAAAAAATTTTCATGTATGCCTATAAAATACGTATGGTGGTACCTAAACCCTTTAAAGGATATACAACCAACTAGCTAGGAGGAATATACTGGGCGTTTGTTATTGGTACTCTACCAATATTGTCTTACATTCCTTTTATAATCACATATATCCAATTAGGGGAGGGCACAAAATAATGTGGCCAATTTTATACTAATTTCATGTTTGCTATAAAATATAGATAAAATTATATGTTTTGATGAAATGAAATATTTGAAATCTTTTATTCGTCAAGAAAATATTAATTTACACTTGTTAAAACGAACCAAGAAAGATAAAACCAAGGCTTACATCTGCTAGTAAATGAACCAAGAAAGATAAAATCAAGGCTTACATCTTCCTAAAACAAGTCTCCTCTAGTGGAAAGAGCCAAAATTGCTAATCGATAAGCCCAACTATTCCCCTTGCGAGAAATAACTTGACACTTACAGTGGCCTACAACTACACTTAATGCAGCAATATCCTCACGAATAAAACTTGCTACACTGTTAGAGAGGAGCGTAGAATTAAAGTCATCAACAACATTCTTGGCATCCAGTTCTGCTACTGCTATGGAGAGGCCCATTTTCTGAGTCAGCAGCATGCCTTCCCTTATGGCAATTCACTCCCCTAATTCAGCAGAAAACATACCTGGAAAAGTCTTGGAGATGACAGCGTTTATCCTTCCCAAATCATCCCTTATAAATGCCCCTACACCAATGCGTTTAAGCCCATTTTTGACAGCTGCATCCGTGTTAAGTTTAAGACAACCCTGAGCAGGGGGAACCCACTGATCCAGCTGCTGCTCTAGTCATGGGGATTGAGCTGCTTGACTGGTCTGGAATGCAAGGGGCTGCTCTGGGCTGATCTGGATAGCCCTGATCTGGAGTTCTCACCTCTAGATAACCCTCTGTCATCTCCACTTTGAGTGTTGGCAGTGTGACTAGGTGTGGATGTATTGTGATCCCTCCCTGGCAGCCCTTTTCCACTTTCTAATTTTCTTGGGAGGGGTTAATAGTGACCTCCATCTCGTTACCTTGAGTCTGCTGCTGACCACTTGGTGGTTGCTCTGCCTCCCCATTAAGTTCCATTTCTGCCCACCCTGATTCCTGTGTGATTTTCACAACTCACCAAACCATTGCTCCCTGACCCAAATTCTGAGCTGTACCCTTGTACTGGTGGTTTGGTTCCTCCGCCCTCTCAATCCGACCCCTCCTATTGAGCTCCAAACTGCCTGTGATCCCCTGTTTTCGAGTGCTCTGTTTAGTCCCCATACTCTTGCCTTTCTCCAGTCCCTGAGCTCTCAACCATGGCCTATGTTTGGTGCTAGTCCCTTCCAAAGCCTCTGCTTGTGCATCATCTCTCAGGCTCATCCCGCAAGCGAAACAAAATTCGGGGAGCCTCTCATACCTAACAAGCACACTTGTTACTTTTTCAGAGTCGTCATGCTTCATACGATTTTCCGTTATCTACGACTGCAGATAAAGTAGCAAACAAGAAAACAAGATAGAAATTCTTGCAGTCGTAGAAAATCAAGTCGAAGGAGGAGGTACCTTGGGAGAGGAGGCAGTGGACAGCATCGTTGTTGTCCATGTTACACTCCAAGAGAATGGCATAGATCTCGATGTCCGAACAGTTCTTGCCGACAATCTCCTTCAAATTCTGGACTATCTTCTTGGCCGCCGCCGTATCTGCAAACCTCTTCAGCCTCCGCTTGTCTGTACATTGCTACCGCTCTTCTTACTATCACTTTCCGTCCCTTACTCTCTCTCTCAAACAGAAAGAGAAAAAAACAAAAAAGAAACTGTATTCTATTTAAAAAAAGAAAAAAAAAGAAACTGTATTCTTTCTCTCTTGCGGCTCCCTCCTCTTCTTGGTTTTGCTTTTTTGGATTATCAGATCAAAACAAAAACCAACAAACAAACAAAACCTATTCACTCTTTCTCTCCCTCTCTTATTTATAATAACA
>CM034464.1:22538292-22571871 GCA_019925255.1 Litchi chinensis
GGTCGTCGCTCACTCCTGTCTCAGAGATAACTCGCGGTTGGCCACCCGAGCCCACGTTTACTTTCTTTCCCCGAACTCCCATTTTCACTGCATCTTCATAGCATCGCCTGGCCAACTGCTGTTCTCCCTTGACACAGCCTACTCCGTTGGGGGTCGGGAACTTGACTGTCAGTGTTCTGGTTGAGGTGACCATGTCTAGCTCGTTCATCGAAGGTCGCCCCAAGACCACGTTGTATGCTGAAGGACTGTTGATAATCAAGAAGTCTGCAAGAACCGTAGCTTGTCGTCCTGGTTCCCCGAGGGTGAGAGGTAACTTGATCTGACCTATTAGTATCACTGCATCTCCCGTGAATCCGTAGAGGGGTTCTGGTGAGGGTATTAATTGCTCAGCTCCTAACCCCATCTGGTCATAGCAGTCCTTATACATGACGTTGACTGAGCTGCCAGTGTCGATCATTATCCTCCGTACCTCGACATTACTGATCTGGGCCCAGATTACAATCGCGTCGTTGTGGGGCCAGTGTACTCCCCTCTCGTCCTCCTCTGTGAATACAATACTGTCTGAGGACGCTTTTGCCCTTTTGGTGGGTCCCTCGACTCCTCCATATTCTGCCAGCAGGGTATGGTTGGCTTCCCGGATGTACCTCTGGTGCGACCTGTTAGATGTACCTGCCACATGAGGCCCACCATAAATGGTAAAGATCGTTCTTACAGCGGGCTCGCGCCCGGGTTCCTGAGCTCGCTGAGGCTGCTGTTGCTCGGGCTGCTGGTCTTGTCCCTGAGGTCGTTGGTGCTGAGGTCGCCTGCCAGCGGGTTGTACTACATATTCTCCTAGGCGGCCTCGTCTTATGAGTTCTTCAATAGCATCCTTCAACTGCCAGCAGTCTGAGGTATTGTGCCCGTTCTCGTTATGGTAGGCACAGTATTTCCTCGGGTCCCGACGTCGGTTAGGGGGTCCAGTCGGGGGTGGCTTCCTGAAGTTCTCCCTGTTTCTTTCTGCGGCGAAGATCCTGTCTTGCCTGTCCGACAACACACTATAGCTTTCATATCGGTTCGGACGCCGGGGTCGCTCCATCCTCGGCCCTGGTCTAGCTCGCTTTGCCACAACATTGGCAGTCTGGTGTCTCGGTTCCCCTGGCTTATCACCGCCATAGCTCTTCCTCTTCTCGCGGTGGGAACCGCTCGCTTCACCCCGCTGACCACTGGGTTTCTTAGCCCCGAAGGCTTCTTCCCATCTGATCTCTTTAGCAGCCCTTTCGTAGAACTCCCCTAAATCCTTCACAGGGGATTTGTATATGCTTTCGTACAGCTTCCCGTCTTTCCTGAGCCCTGCAGAAATAGCTGTTAAAATACTCTCGTCAGAGGGCGTTTCCACATTACTCACCTCCTCTCTGAATCGAGTGATATAATCCTTCAGGGATTCATTTTGTCTCTGGAAAATGGTAGCAAGGTGGCAGGTTGGCGCGAGCTGCTTCCTCAAGGCCTTATATTGGTCCAGGAACCTCTTCTGACATTCTCTCCAGCTTCCGATGCTGCGGGCTGGAAGGCCTTTGAACCAAGCTCGCGGAGCATCCCCTAGAGTAGCTGGGAATACTCGGCACTTTACCAGTGGGTCATCTGTTTGAAGATCCATCTGTACATTGAAAGCGTCCAGGTGGTCGTAAGGGTCTGTCCTGCCTTCGTATGGAGGGATATTGGGGAGCTTAAACTTCGCTGGTAAGGGCACTGTCTCGATCTCCCGGGTGAATGGTACCCTACGATTATCCCGTTCTTCCCCGATCTGACCTCCAGGTCGAGCTCCTAATTGCTGGACCCTTTGTAACAATTCCTCTACTACTGGGTCCTGGGTCAGTGATCGCCGGCTGGGGTTCCATCTACTGATGCTCTCTTGCTCCCCAAAGTTACGGTTCTGCGACCTGCCCTCTTCGCTGAAGGCTTCTACGCGTCTGGGGGCCCTCTGCGGCTCGGGTTCATAACCTGCACGGTATCCGCGGACTCGCTCTGGCCCACGACTACCCTCTTCGCGCCTGGCGCCCTCGATGCTTGCCCTCGCCCTTATCTCGTTCTGGCGAGGTGGGATCTCCCGCTCTTGGTTCCGCTCTCTGGCTCTCCTTGGGTGTAAGTTCGAGGAGCGGGCTGATCCTTCAGTCAGCGACCTTTCCCTGGCGGCTACCCCTTCTGGAGTTGGGATTTCTTCGGAAGGTCGACGGCAAGCTCTGCCTGGAGGTGCGACCTCCACCTGTCTTTGCACCGCACGGGCTTGGACTTCCACCAACGCCCTCACTGTTGTCGTCAACTCCCTTACTGTATCTTCTAGAGCTCGCTGGCGCTGTTGCCATTCCTGAGCGACCTCGTTTCCTGAAGGTGAGGCGCTCTGTTCTTCTTGAATCTCACATCGTTCTTCTGCCACTCCGACACTCCTTGTGGCCTTAATCCTAGCCATGGTAGACAAGTACAAGTAAATGTGAAACAACGGCTAAATGGAGATTACCAAGTCGCTGTTAGGCCCTCCTTCTAGCGCCAAAAGATGTTGACGTTCGGAAACGGTCAACCAGAGATTCTGGGGCCCAGACGGCGGACTTGGTAATTAAGGGTTGATTGTACTGATTGAAGGATAGTAAATGATCAATTAATGAAGTTTTAGGTTGGTGGTGATTAATTCAGGTGAAAGAATGTCGGCCTTGGTGGTTGGTCGGATTTAATAAGGTGATCAACAAAGAATTAAAGAGAAGGAGAGAAAGAGAGAGAAGAAACACAAGGATTTTTACGTGGTTCGGTGACTGCACCTACGTCCACGGCCACCCTGGAATAATTCCGGCAGAGTGACAGTTCTCTAGTATGTTAAGCTTATCTGTACAGTAAAAATGTCTCCCATCTTTATAGAGGAGGGGAGATCATAATAAAAAATACAAAAGAAAAGTATACACGTTATTGGCAACGGCTAGTTTCAGCTAATCCTGACATTGCCATGCTGCATTAATTGTAAAGGTAATGATGATTCCCTCCCCGCACAAGTCTGCATTAATTATACCTGAAGAGGTCTTCACTTCATTAAATGCTTCTGGGTAATTGTGTAGGCAGTTTCCGGTGGGAAATCATGAGAGTTGGTAATTCTGACAACTTGCTATACACGGTATCTCCTGGGTAAGTCTTCTGGTCAGCCAGATGATGCACACTGGAGGAAGGTTGACGTGACCAGGAGGAGAGATAAGAAGGTCTGGAGGTTTCAGCGAGCTCGCGACCTGAGCGACCTCGCGAGCTCCACGAGCTGAAGGCACTGGCAGGAGGCATCCTGGGAACTGTCGCTAGCTCGCGACCTGGACGGCCTCGCGATCTGGGCTTGCAACCGCTGGTTCCATCTTTGGGCCTCCTAGGCCCATGCTTCTGTTCAAATTAAATAGACGTGTGCTGGCCCATCTGGGCCGAACCAAAAAATGGGCATAACACCCTTGAACTTTGCTTAATTCCATTTTGACCCCTAAATGGATAAGTTTAATATTAATTGGTCCACTTGTCACCACTTAAAACCACTAATTCCTCCACCAATAAAATGGCTCCAAGTGGCTCTCTAATATCCACAAACTAAATTACACTTGGCTAATATCTATTGGTGAAACTTTTATATCCTTTTTGACTTTATTCATGGGCTTATCTCACCCTATATTCTCCCGTATCACTCCCCAATACTATGGGGTCCTTCAATCTGCATCCTACTCATGATGTGAAAATAAATTCAACTTTAAATAATACTACTAGAGTGATACTAGTAAACCATAATCATAATCGAGGGTTTACAGTTTCTAATTGAGCCCCTTGACTTATTCATATAAACTTTATTTATAGTTATTCAATGGAAAAATTCATACTAGATCTTATTTAGATCTAGGCATTATAGTTTGCAAGATAATTATGAGATGTTCTGTATGCTTCTCTTTACTACTAGAATATATTAGAATATCATCGATAAGCACAATCACAAGTCTATCTAAATAGGGATGAAAGATCTTATTCATTAGATCCATAAAAGTGGTTGGGCATCAGTTAACCCAAAAGGCATAACCAAGAACTCATAATGCACATAATGAGTTTTGAAAGCAATTTTCGAAAAATCACAATCTCTGATCTTAAGCTGATAGTAACCCGAATGTAGATCTATTTTTGAAAACACCTTTGCACCCTGAAGTTGATCAAACAAGTCATCAACACGTGGAAATGGGCACTCATTACGCACTATCACCTTATTCAACTATTGGTAGTCAATGTATAGCCTCAAACTTCCATTCTACTTTTAAACAAATAGAACTGGTGCTCCCTATGGAGATACATTAGGCTTGATAAAACCTTAGTTCACTAGTTCCTCTAGCTACACTTTCAATTCCTTCAGTCTTGTTAGAGCCATCCTATAAGGTGTAATAAAAATCGGAGTTGTATCTGGAAGTAAGTCTATCTGAAACTCAATTTTTCTATCTAGTGGCAACCTAGGAAGATCTTTAGGAAACACATTTGCAAATTCTCTTACCATGGAAATATTTTCTAACTTCATTTCGTTTGCTGTAGTATCAACCAAATAAGACAAATAAGCGGAATATTGTTTCTTAAGTAATCGTCTGACAGTAATGGTTATATAACAAAAGAAAGGAGAATCCTTTGTTCCCCCACTGAAGACAACATCAAACTCTCCTTGTTTTCTAAACCTTACTTCTTTTCGAAAACAACCTACTATGGCATGATGTGTAGCAAGACAATCTATTCTCTAGATAACATCAAAGTCATGTATATCCAATAGAATCAAATCAATATGAAATTCATGTTCACCCACTATAACTTTGCTATCTTTACACACACTTGATGCTATTAGAGATCTCCTTACAAGAATAGCTACCATCATACTACAATCTAAAAACTCCAACTCCTTATCAGTATTCATTGCAAATGATTTGGAAAGAAAAGAATGGTAGATCCAGGATTTATTAGGACACGAGCATCACAACCAAAAGTGGTTAAAGTACCTATGACAACATCTGGGATGGCCTCTACGTCCTGTTGTGTTATGGTGAAAACTCTAGCTTGAGTACTGGGTCAGCCTAATTGGTCTCTTAATTGGTTACCTCCAACTGCAACTTCACTGGCTTGACTTGAAGCTACGAAATCCTTCGCATATGATCCTCTGCTTTCCTAAAATTGCCCCCTACCACTTGAATTTGATTACGGCTCCATATTACCACCTGAAAATAATTCAAAACAATTTCTTCTAAAATGTCTAGCTTGCCCACAATGGTAAGAACCTGATATACCCCAATGGCATTCCTCATCATGATGTCCACCACATCTTTGACACTGAAGTCATTTACCTCTGCTCATGCCAATACCTTGATGACCTATTGGTGGTTTAGTGGAACCTTGACTAGAACTAAACCCATAATTCTAATGGTAACTATTAGCCTCTCCAATAGAACCACCACCTATCTTAGGCATCTTGCTGTAGGAGCCTCCAATTGACCAACTTTGATTACTACTTTTCTACCTTTGTAATTCAAACTTACGACCCTCTTCAATAATTTTCACTACTTGTAATGCAGACTCTACTAACTTTCCATAATTGGTATGTTCAACAGAGGAGATATAGATCTTAATTTTAGGTCGAAGGCCCCCTTTAAATTTTTTGCGTTTATCTTCTTCATTCTCCAATACACTCAAAGTAGCCTGAAAAGTTCTGTAAATTTCTTCTCATAAGCTTTAACTTATAAGAAACCCCGCACTAGCTTGAAAAATTCATTGCTTCTCACATCCTGGTCAAATTTCGAATAATAATAAGAATTGAATTGCCTTTTAAATTCATCCCTAGATATCACCCTAGCATTCTACCATCGAGTTAATTCCTACCAATCATATGCTCTGTCCTTCAATAAAAATGTGGCGAAGGTAAGTTTCTGTTCGTTCGAGCACCCATAACCCAAAATACTTGTTCCACATTATTCAACCATGATATAGCACTATCACGATCCCCAACACCATCAAAAGGTGTAGCCTCGATATTACGTGCATGCTCTATAGTGATTTTTGGGGCATGCAGTTGCTGAACTAAAGCAGTCACAAGTTAAGCTATTCTATCCATAGGCTCCTCTCTAGGTTCTGGTACTTGAGGTTAAGGTATAGTGGGGTTAAGATGGGACTTTGCCTCTATCTCATTCACTAACTCATTACCTTGAACGGGTGTAATATTTCTATCCAGGTTTGCCACCAGTTTCTGCTTATGTAGCCGACCAACTCGACACATGATGTTGTAACAAAATATAATTAGTGATTAATGCATGAAACTAGATACAAACAACTATGTAATAGTTTAAATTCATAAACTTAGCTTTGATACCAAGTTGACAGGACCCTTTCAGATTCCTATCTTGAATTTGAAAAGACCTTATGATAAATTAAGAAATTATATATGGTTTTATACTTACTGATGGAATTCATTTCAAAATCTAATAATGCATAGGGTGGTTTAATAAAACTTTCGACAATATAATGGCTATTTATCCAATAATTCTATCTTGTAAAGAAACAAAATGTACACTTCTAAAACATTTCAAATTCTTAACTACTTAAGACCTCTGATCTCTCTTCCAAATCTTATTTCAACACAAGTTGTGTCATGTAAAATATATAAAGTAAACTAGCTTTCATATGAAAATATAACCATAAAGTATGTTTATATCGTTTGCAATCTTGAAAGCACACACATGAGTGAAATTGATGAAAAATCAAATATTTTCAATTATAAGTAACACGCGCTAGCCTAGATGCCATGGACTATACAAAATGCATATACAACATCAAAAATATTATTTTCCTTATATCATTTGATCAAGTGGCCCACTTTTTCCTACTCGAAGATTTCTTTCAAGACCTAAAGGTTACCTGAAAAATGGTTTTAAAATAGAAAAAAGTGAGCACTAATGCCCAGTGAGTGGATTTAACTTTTGAAACTAAATAAATAATTTTTGATAATAATTAACATAACATATCATAATAAACTAAAAACATCTATATGGATCATTTTTATACATTTATAATATCTTAATCTACACCAATCTTGTACCCAGGGGAAATCTGTTATACCTAGTAAAGATACTCAATGCACATAAAGAGTGAGCGATAACATTTGTCATATATGTGTTGGGTGACTCAATGACTCTCAAACATTTGCCATACACGTGCTGGACGACTCTCTAGAACTTGTACACATGAAGCCTATCTGACCATTAGAGAATATGGTACAACCTTGGTGTTCTAAAATTATTATAACAATAATAATAATTATTATTATTATTATTATTATTATTATTATTTATTTTCTTTCAAATCTTAAATCATTTCTGTATACAACTATACATAATATTAAATAACACTTTTCTAAACACATAAACAAATGTTCTTTCTCATAACATACCATAATATTATCAAAAATATTCTAAGCGTTTCTTATAATAAATTCATGCTAAAATCATAAAACATAATTTATAATTCATAAAATCAATTAACTAAACATATAATTTATTTCCAATAATTGATAAAAACTGAAATGTAAATAAATATAATTCAATCAATTTAATTAAAATAAAACTATCCACTCATAAATTAGATTTCAGGATCTATTTGGAACTACTACCACCCATATTATCCTTGAGTCCTTTTCCACCTAAAAACAATACAAAAACCTATTTAAAATTCATAAAAATCAAATAAGAAAATTGAATCCAAAATTGAAATAATTGCACACAAAAAATCTACTTCCAAATATTTTTCGTTTCTTTTCTTCTTTCCTTTTCTTGTTCACAGTCGTCTTCTTCTTTTCTTTTCTTAATTTTTTTTTACCTGTTATTTTGTTAGGTGAGTCGATTATGTATGTGTGTGGTGTGCTTTCAATTGAACATCAATATATATAGTAGCCATCCATATGACCGGCATATACATACGCTCTTTTCCATCTCTCTTTTGCTTACCCACTTATACACTTGACAGTTGTCTCATTTCTTTATCACTTTGACTTTTCTTCTTTTTATTTTTTCTTAATTGTTCTTATCTCAATTTTCTCCATTTGTTTGTGTTTCTATTTGTAGTTGGGGATCGGTTCCACTCTCTCCATCTTATTTCATTTTTGCCTTTTCTCTCATGTGTTGACCATTACAACCAACACATGTTTTCTTTTCTCTTTCTTTCTATGTCCACTAAAATTTGCACGCTTTTGTGTATATATATTTTATTGAAAATAAATGAGTACATGTAGTAGGAAAATGGACTACATTAGTATCAAATTTGAGCTCAATTAAGTTTTAGGCTCCCTAAATAATTGATTGAGCTCTTTTTATCACTTCAATTGGGCTCTTTAATTTGAAATCTCTAATTCAACCCCTTGACTTATCTATATGAACCTTATTTATGCTTTTTTTAAAAATATATATATATTCTATTGTATCTAATTAGATTTGGGTGTTACATATAAAGAAGCTTTTTCATTTTCTCAACAACCCAGAAATTGATCTCTAAAACAAAACACACCTCAGTTGAAGCTGGGTCGGTGAACAATGATGGATTACACTCAATGGTAGGGTGAGTGAGAACTAAGATGAGAGGGTCAACAATTAGGGTGGTTGAGAATTGAGAGTTATGAGTGTTTGTTTAGGTTTATATATATAATCAGCATTCTTAAATGGTGAATTAAATGAAGAAGTGTATGTGAATCAGCCTCAAAGCTTTATAGTCAAAGGAGAAGAAGACAATGTTTACAAGCTAAAAAAGGCCTTGTATGGGCTTAAGCAAGCTCTTAGAGCTTAGTATAGTCAAATTGATGGTTACTTTGCTGAGAAAGGATTCAAAAGAAGTTTGAATGAGCCTACTTTGCATGTAAAGACATGGAAATTAAGATATTCTTATTGCAGCCTTGTATATTGATGACTTATTATTTATAGGCAATAGTGAGAACATGATAAAGGAGTTTAAGGATGATATGATGAAGAAATATAAAATGAGTGATTTGGGGTTAATGTGTTACTCTCTTGGGATTGAAATTCACCAAGATGCAAATGTTGTTTTTATTTCCCAACAAAAGTATGCTAAAAATATTTTAAAGAAGCATGAAATTTTTGGGTGCAAGTTTGTAGACACTCCTCTTGTTGTGGATGAAAAATTGAAGAAAGAAGATGGTGGAAAGAAGATAGATGTAACACTTTATAGAAGTTTGGTGGGAAAGTTACTTTATCTTACAGCTACAGGACCTGACATCATGTTTGGAACAAGCTTGCTATCAAAATTTATGCACAACCCTAGCCATTTTCATCCAGGTGCAGCAAAAAGGGTGTGGAGATACATCTAAGGCACTATAGATTATGGCATAAGATTCACTATAATAGAAGAGGCATGATTGGCAGGTTTTGTAACAGTGTTTGGGGAGGCTATTTTGATGACATGAAGAGCACTTTAGGCTTTGTTTTTTCACTTGGTTCAGGTGTGTTTTCTTGGTGCTCAAAGAAGCAACAAGCAGTTGCTCAATCCTTTATTACAGTTGAGTATGCTTCAGCTTCTTTAACAACTGCTCATGTCATTTGGTTGAGAAGAATTTTAGAAGATACTAGAGAGAAGCAAGAAGAGGGCACAACCACATTTTGTGACAACAAATCAGCAATTGTTATGGCCAAAAATCCTAGCCACCGCAGTAGGAGCAAACACATTGCACTCGAGCACCACTTTATTAGATAAGCTATATAGAAAATGGTGAAATCAGCTTGAATTTTTCAAGTCTAAAGATTAAGTTGTAGACATCTTAACCAAGGCACTTCCAAGAGAAAAATTTTAGCAACTCATAGGAGCTTTACAAGTTGAAGCACAACTTACTAAGCGAGAGTGTTGAAGTTAATATGTTATGCTTTTTGTTACTATTGTAGTTTATGTGTTGATGTATTTAACTTGTGTTAGTTTAGCTAACTAAGGTTGTGTTAAGTTAACTTGTGTCACATTTTGTATGGATAAAATTAAGACACTTGTGTGGTGGTTTTAGGATGTGAAGAACCAGTATAAAAATTGGTTTGATAACTTTTGTAAGTAGCTAAAAGAAATACAGCAGCAAACACAGATCAAGAAAAAAAAAAAAAAAAAAAAAGAAATTCGATCAACGGTGAACGACAGAAAACAAATATGCTATCCCTGGTTTTGGAAGCAAATTTTTCTTGTTTTTTAGCATTGAAACTACTGCATTTGTGTGTCAAAACAAGTAGCCAACATTTTGTAATTAATGAAAGCAATATAAAATGAGTTTGTCCAAGATCATCACTATAAAGAGGAGAACCTAGGTAAGGCCAGCAAGGGCACATGCCTCAGCCTTCCCTTAATGTTTTGAAAATTTTGTAGATTTTAAAGATAATTATGAATATACCATTTCATTTAACTCTTATTGTTTTCTTTTGTGACCTTCATTTTTAAACAATTTTAATTCTCAGTCTTCTAAATTATCTCGTCTACTTGCTTTCAATTTGTACTTATTTACTTTTATTTTTTAATTGAATGATTATGGATTTTTCCAATTTAATTAATGAATTAAATTTATATATATTTATTTGTTAGATCAAAATTGTTAAGTTATAGTTAATAAATTATTGGTAGATCAATCCATTTAAATGACAATAAAAAATTTGAAAAGCATTAAATGAAAAATAAAAATCAAGCACAAGTTTATAAAGCAATTTTATTGACTTGGCAACATGTTGGTTTGCCACATCTTGATATCAAAAACAAATTAATGTAAAATATAAGTTTTATAATTAAAATTTTTATTACCAATTTGTAAATGATAATAATTTTTTTCAAACTATAAATATATATATTAGAAGCATTGTATTAATGTCTTATATGAACATTTTAATAATTACATAATAGTTTATTATTATGTTAGAAAAAAATTATAAGTTTTTTAATTATACTTTGAATCATTATTATATGCTCTTTAGTACAAGTTAAGAGAAACCATAATTTAAAAGAATAAATTTGACACTTGACTTGTTATCATCTTTTGATAAAAATTAAACATAATAATCAAAGTTCCCTTTCTAGTGTAAGTTTCTGGGTCCACCACAATATTATATTTAATTCAATACAATTAATCTCCATCTCATGTATTTCAATCCAACTAAGGGTATAAATTGACAGGTACAAGAGCCCACATGGTTGAGAGAAGAAAGCAAATAATGGAAAGGTCCTAACTAGTAACACCATTTCAAAAAAATAAATAAATAAATAAACAAAAGTACCTAACTCGTTATGTTAGGTTACCCTTGATTTTTTGGTTTCAAACGCTTAATTGTTCCAACTCACCCATGTGCACACGTTAGAGAGCTCTGATAGGAAAAGCAACTGGAAGTCACTATAGTCTTCTTTGACGACTAAGGTCCTCATATTACAAAGAAGAAAAAACAAATGATTCGGGGTCATCGAAAGGGAAGCCTTGAGATTTTCTTAATCTAAAGAGTAGCTAATATGCCTCGTTAACCAAAATGCTATAACATAGCCTTTCGAGTAGCACATCGAATGGTTTTGCATGTGCGCCAAATCCAAATTTAAACACACAATAAATATAAGTATCAAATAACAAATTCAACTATAATCATATGGGAGGAATCAAATACAAGATCCTTGGAAGAATCTAAACTTCGATACCGTATTAGTAATTAACGAACCCTTATTTTTTATTTTTTTATTTTTTTTACATATTACAAATCCAAAAGTTTGAAATGACAACCACCCTGCCTCCCCCCACGAGAAAAAAAAAAAATAGCTCACTAAATGACTATGGGTAAGGTTTTATAAATTATTGCCAATTCTTAATGTCAGAAGTTTGGTATTACAACTCTCATATAAATTATTGCAATGAGCCGATTTACTAAAAAAATTTAACGAGGGACAGTTAAAGACATGCAAGACTGACCTAAACTTGAGCTTACAGCAGGGGCAGTAGGCATATCATACTTGGCAATGGGCATCTTGGAAGGAAGGATCGGCAATGGCGACTCAGAATTAAGTACCAATTTAGCTCGTCCTATAGATGGTCTTATATTTCGATCAGGATGAGCACACCACAATCCTACAATCAACAAAGACTCCATTTGATTTCGGTCAAAGTTCATGCACAATCTCTTGTCAACAACATCAAGAAGCTTTTGTTCTCCATATAATTCCCAAACCCAAGCCACCAGTGAAATCTCGGCTTCCTTATCTCTTTGTTCTATGGATCTTCTCCCACATGCAATTTCTAGTGTGACAATTCCAAAACTATAGACATCTGATTCCTTACTAGCCTTTCATGTTGAGAAACATTCAGGAGCCATATATCCAATTGTTCCAGCCAAAGCAGTGGTTTGAGACCCTTTTGCATGGTCAACAAGTCTAGCCAGCCCAAAATCCCCAAGTTTAGCATTGAATTCTGAATCCAACATAATGTTGCTTGCTTTTATATCCCTATGCAGTATGCATTTATCTCCTTCTTCATGTAGATACAACAACCCAGAGGCCAAGCCATGTACAATTTGGTATCTCACATCCCATGTCAGTAAGCTTTTCCCTTTGAAAAGATGGGAATCTAAGCTACCATTAGGCATGAACTCGTAAACAAGAATCAATTCTCTTTCATGACACCAACATATAAGCTTTACTGTATTTTTATGCCTCAATCGACTAATGATTTTGACTTCTGTGGCATATTCCTTACTTCCTTGTTTAGACTGCCTTGAAACCTTCTTCACTGCAACAAAACAATTCAAATCCTTCATGAATCCTTTATACACTGCCCCAAAACCACCCTCTCCAAGTTTGTCTTTTTCTGGAAAATTATTAGTGGCCTTAACCAATTCATTATAAGAAAACTTCCTAGGTCCCATTCCATTTTCAAATTCCTCAGCAAAGGGCACATCACAGATGGAATCAGTCTCATTCCACTTCCTCTTCCATCTTAAAACAAGCCAAATTATCCCTAAACCAATAATAAACACACTTGCTCCAACAATTATGCCTACCATAAGTTCTATCTTCTTTCTTTTGTCTTGAGAATTGGAAGCTGGTGCGACTCCTTTAACAACAGGATAAGGCGGAGGAGGTAAATCAAGATTTGGTGGGACTACTTCAGGACTAGGAGAAATTAAAGGTGGTGGAGAAGAAGAGTTACGTGTTACTGCTTCAGGAGTAGGAGCTGTTTGATTTTGTGAAGATTGATATGGGCGCAAACCAATGAAGTTGCCAGGAGGGTCATAATTGCAATTGATGAAAGTTCCCCCAGTATCGCAACGCACTTTACTGCATCCGATATGTTGCGAGTTTTGCCAGACAACCTGAGTGTAATGCCCACACATCTTGCCAGCAGTACAGGTATTTGACATGACGTCATAGTCGGCCTTCTCGTCAACCCAAAGGTTAACAGCTGCTATGCCTGAAAGATCAGCACTGCTCCAAGCAAGGTTTTCACCATATGGCCCTCCAGAATGCACCAGGTTGCAATCGTTCATCCTTTGATTGGCATAATATTGTGCAAATGTTGCAACCGTGCTATTCCAAGTCAAATTACCAACACCCACCTCTGCACGAGCCGCATTATGAGCATTTAGGTAGTCTTGGGGTGAGTCTTGAGCATAGATAGGATGGAGAAGAGCAAAACTCAAGACAGAACCAAGAGATAACAGAATCTTAGCCACCATTTTGATTTCTCTGGAAAGAAGTAGCAATATTGTCACAAAACAAAAAAAAAAAAAAAAAAAGGAAACCTCAAATTGACTAGTGTACGTGCACACAACACATATCTTTCAAGATGCTGCAAAAAATCGAACAGAAACTTATTTTGCTTAAAAGAACCAGTCAATTACTTAGAGTCTTGTTCTTATATGATATATCAATAAAATATGACATTGTAAAGAGTTTATCAGTAAAACAAACATGAGCAAGATAATTCCACTTTGACAAAACATTTGTGGTTTGAATATGCATACATATTAATAAAAAGAGTTATAAAAGAAAAGAATTACAGAACATGGAGGAAACATATACACATATATTCCGAGCAAAGCTTACATTTGCAGATCAACAGAGCACCGTAATGACTCTGTATACCATTGCTTTTCCACCATTCTGATTCAGTTAGACATTGTCAGTTGATAAAATGCTTACTAGTCTCCTTTGATTATACTGACCGAACAGCAAGAAAATCATCAAAGAGACACTGTCCCACTTATCAAAATACCCAGTCCACACGTTAGAGATTACTAAGAAGAAAGCAATGGATGTCACAGTAGTCTCCTTTGACGAGAAAGGGCCCCACACGTTAGAGAGAAGAAAAAACAAATTGTGAACACAAGAATCCGATAGTATGTATCTCTATAGTAGATAGATTTTCAAAATGAATACGTAAAACATTTATATACTATTTAAATGATTGGTTGTTTTGATTTACTAATTTTATAATTAATCAATATTTGTGTTTATTGAAAAAATAATCCAATGTAAGAATTTATAATGGTAAATTGTATAGACCCTTCCAATTTTAAGTAAAATTGCATGCAATGGTAAATTTTATCATTATTACTTAAATACCCTTGGAATTCATAGATTAATAATTGACTAACTAATTGATCCTAGCGTAAAATTATCTTTTCATATAGGAATTACTAATCAAAACTACATAAAGTTATAAAACAACCTGAATATGTTTAAAATTTCAATATGCTGATGTAAAAATTGTGAATAATTTCAAACTAGAAAAATTAAAATAAAATTATTGATTGAAAAACAATTAAGTTGAATTAACTTTAAAAACTAACTTTAACATCTATTTTTCCATTTTTACTCAATTCAAGGGCAAAAAAAGTAGATGAATTCAATATAGCTAACCCTTAGATTGAGGGAAAATACATGCATAGATGTTGAAGTCAATTTTTTAAATCAATATTTTACGTTAATATAATCTAACCCTAGGAAAAAAAAAATCCACTTCCAATTTTCTTCTATTTTCTCCAATTTCTCATATATTTTCACATCAACCAAAGAAAACGTAAACACAAAACAAGGCTATTACATCTCTACTCAACTTCCTTAAAGCACTGAATAACAAATCCCATATTACTCAATTAAATAAACAAATGGGGACAAGGATGGGGATGGGAAAGCCACAACCATCCCCATTTACGCCATTTTGCCCATTTATATGATTATTGTTGAAGTGAAAATCCGCCTAACACTCATATTAATGTAAAAATAGTAAACAGTGTGAAATTTGAGGGGTTAAACGAAATCTTTCACAATGTTAATATGATAATCAAAAGGAAAAATAGAATAAATACAAATAAGTATAGTGAAGTAATAGAGACATAAAAAAGAGAGGAATAAAAAGACGAAGGAAGCAATCAGGTTTTTAATGTGGTTCGGCCCAAAAGATTATGCCTACGCCCATGATTGTATTATTGCTCAGAGGAAGCTGGGTTTAGTAGAGTTTTCGTTATGAGAGTGGATGCTAATAAAGGTATAAGAGCTCTTTCGAAATATAGGCAAACTTGCAAGGTTGTAGGATGTCCATTGTACATAAAATAACACTTTATATAGTGTTAGGATTTCTTATTTACATACAATTTAATTGCCACAATATTGGAAAAACTACAATTTCTCTTTCCTATTTTACATGAAACTTCATCAAACACTTGCATGCTAAATTAAACGTCAATTAATCACGTCCATATTTTCCTTTTTCCAAAATATCGTTGAAATAAAGCAAAATGCCAACTTCTACCATTTTGTAGAAGTATTCATATTTCGGATAGTTAATACTATTAAGGAAACAGCAACCTAAGGACATGTCATGAGCTGCTTCATGACCGCAACCTCGAGCTACGCCTTATGCAAGCTTCTTATCCTAAGCTGATTCATTGTCTTAGTGTGAATAAATTCATTTGATATTCCTACTGGCACAGCATTTTGCTAACATGTCATGGTACAATGGGTTTTGAACTGCTTCATTTTTCATCTAGGCGTTTGGCCTTATCAGATGGTCGAGCCTTTATCGACTTTTATTTTTTTCCTGCTACCCATAACGTTGATTTTGGGCACAATATAAGTCCCCCCAGCTTTTAACGTGAGTTGGCCATTTCTATCACATTGAAAGCTTAAATGTTTGCATTCTTGCAAGTTGGCAAACAACCGTCAACCAATAGCCATTATTATCACATCTCATTAAAGCAGTGTGTTCATGAACGAGACATTGTTTTTATTTTACGAGTATGGAAACATCGATAGGTTTCTCCCCATCTGTTGGATTTCTACCAATCATCATTATTTTTTAATCCCAATGAGTACCATAGTGTCTACAGGAAAAAAAAAAAAAAAAGTTGCTTTTTCGTTCATTTTCTTAGTCTTCTAATTTTTATTGATTCTAAAAAAAGTAAAATTTTAAAGTAAACAAAAAATAAATAAATTGAATTATGATAATACGTGGATAATTTTAACACAGTAACTTAAAGTTTAAGAATTTAGGATTTATTGATGGGATGTATGTTAAATTTAAATTATTAAAAAATAAATAAATCAAAAAAAAAAAAAGTAATTGATTTACTAGCTAGGCTAACCTTTTATGTGACAAGATACCAAGTGAAGATTAAGAGAAAAAAAAAAATTATTCAGTAAAATTGCAAATTACTAACAGAGATTGTATAACATATAAAAAGTAGAAGCAAATAGTACTTATACAGAAGAGACTATGTATCTGACTAAAAGAAAAAAATTGTAAAAAAGAAAACATTAATTAGTTATAAGTAGAAAAAATATTAGAAGTAGGAAAATTAGGTTTAATAAAAGTAATAAAAAAGAAGGATGTTAATTATATTACAAATGGGAAGAATAAATAATAGTGTTAAAAAATAAAACAATAAAAAAAATAAAAAAGAGGAAAGAGGTAGGCATGAGACAATTGCTGTTAAAGCATAATATAAATAATAATAATAAAAAATGATAATTAATAGGAATCAGGAGGAGCAGCCTTTTCCAATGTATCACAGTGCACAAAAACAAGATCTCAGTCACACATTTTGTCAGCCTTTGTGCACGGCTAATCCTTATCAATTGAATACTTAATAGTCACACATACACGGAAGGTCCACAACTTCTTAATTTTCACTCTTTATTTTTTTAAATCTCAGCATGGTACGTGACCCAGGGTCCGTCCTTGGGAACAGGTAATAAGCAGTTATTGAAGGACTTGAATACTCAACACTCACCGTGAAAAAAGTTTCAAGGTTATCAAAGCAGGTAAGAAGTGCACAACAAATTAAGATCACTACTCAATTGAGGTACAAAACTATTGTAAAACTTATCCATCGGTGCTGTGAAGAAGACTCGATTCTTGCTTACAAGTTGATGCTAAATGACAGCCAGGATTCCCATCCATTGTGTACTACATAAGGATATAAAATCAAGCCTATATTATGTTGGACTCAACTTTCATTGCCAAAGTTGGGGATCATGAGTTAGCTAGACAATAATCTCCTTCCATACACAACAGAAGTGAAGATCAATAGTCCAATTATAATATCTAGTTAACCCACAATCTCCAAGTTTAGCTTTGAAATTTGAATCCAACATAATTTTGCTTAATTTTACATCCACATGCAGCACAAAAAGATGCCCTTTTTGCATGTAGTTATAGCAAATCTGAGGCCTAGGCCTGAACAATTCTGGATCTCACATCCCATATCAACAGGCCTTGATTTAAACAAATGGGAATCTAGACTACCATTAGGTTCATAAACAAGATTAATTAGTATCTACTTATTACATCATTTGACATGCGTAATTTACTGAATTTTGATGCCTTAATCTACTAATGACCTTTATTTTTCTAGCATGGTTCTTGCTTCCTTGTTTCCCGAAAAACAACAAAAGCTCGTCCAACGCAACAAAAGTATTCAAGTCTCTCAGGAATCTTTTATAAAAAGCTCTATACACATCCAGTCCAAGCTTCTTTTCCCCAAAATCAAAAGTTGCATTAGCTAATTCATGAGAGGAAAAATTCTTAGGTCCCATTCCAGTTTCAAACTTCTTTAGAGGGGCCAAATGAAAACCAGACTAACAATAACAACAATGGTTCATCCTCTGCTTCATTTAGTTTCAACGTAAGATAAGTCTATGGTGTTTTCATTTGTGGGATAAGAGAATGAGAATAAGAAATAAGTAAAATTATAGATATTTATTTACTATAAATTAATTCATAATAAAAATGAAATTGTGGATCTCGTAAAAATTTGAAGGTCGTGGAGTAGGATTATTGGCATCCCACATGCCCCCACCCCCCGTGCCCCTCAAGTTAGCATTCCCAATCCAATTACTTCTTAAAATTTAAAATAGTCTTTTAAGAATTGTTAAGAGAAAAACTATTTTGACATAAACACTACATTATCCAATGACTTATTATTATTGAAAAATAGTTTTATAAGCAAAATATCATTATAATAAAATGAATATTTCTTGATGACAAAGAAACAAAGGTAATTTCTTTAAAAAACATTTATGAAATACATAATTTTAATTAAAAATACTTTTATAACTTATAAATGATTTATTCATATTTTAAACCCAAAGTAAATATCTCAATAGAAATATTATTGATTCCAAGTAAATAATTTACTCTAATGTTGATATATCAATTCGATACTAGATTAATCGATTTTGGATCATTCCGCTTTCAAATCATTTCAATTTTGTGATAGTAAATGCAGCATAAATTTGTTATACAGGGGAACACTAAATTCTTTTGTCATAAAAGACCGATGGGTGAGGGTGAAAAAGTCCAAGTCTTGCCGAGCCAGAAAATAAACGAGAGGCCCCATGTGCTTTAATTTCCTTCTCCTTAACATGTGACGGAGAAAAGAAAAGCAAACAGATGGACCCATCCCCTTATCTTGACATACTCTTATCTCAACAGAGAACAATAATCTCCCCTGATTTTCAGGGCGCGGACTTGTAATCGCAACCCATCTTTCAAGCCGTTGTTCACCGAAAAGAAGACTTGACTTTTGCGATAGAGAGAGTAGTTAAATGTCTTGCGTTGATTTGGGGCCAATGCTTTTCAAACAAATAATTTATTGTAATTTATTGAATGAGGAGAGATATGTGTGCACATGTTTTTAAAAAAGTAAAAAAAAAAA
This sequence comes from Litchi chinensis, assembly GCA_019925255.1. Classification (NCBI taxonomy): domain Eukaryota; kingdom Viridiplantae; phylum Streptophyta; class Magnoliopsida; order Sapindales; family Sapindaceae; genus Litchi; species Litchi chinensis. The sequence continues at coordinate 22,557,507 of CM034464.1, forward strand.
AAAAAAAACAAAGAAAAGAGAGATCCATACGTAATGGAGGAGAGATACATGTGCACATGATTTAAGAAATACATATATATTTTTCTGAAAAATGTTACATTTTCTAAAAATTTGTCCAAAAATTTAATGAAAATTATATGATAAACTTATTTGTAGCTACCATATTAATTTTAGAATGATGTATTAATGATATGATAATTATATATAAGTTTGCTATATCAATTAGACAATGAATTTAGGTCCATTTTTAAGTAGTGTAGTAATGCTTATGTTTCTAGTTGTGTATTTTTATATAAATCCTCCTTTGGTATTTGCTGCAAGCCTGCACATGGACAAGTTAAATTTTGGGAAAATCTTAAAAAACCACCCAACGTATGAAACAATCTTATTTTATCATCTATTATTTCATTTTTATCCAAAATACTATTACAATTTAATAAAAAAGTTTGACAAAAGTTAAAAAGACATTTTTAGCTTTGAGATTTTTATTTAAAAAAATTAATAATCATAAATAATATTTGAAAATAAAAATATAAATTAATAAAAAAAAAAAATAGATAGAAAAAAAAGATAAAAAAAAAAAAAAAAAAAATTGATAAAATTTAAAAAAAAATTAAATTTATAATTAAAATCCGATCTCCATCATCTATATATGAGATGGACAGTAGAGATCAACATATCAAATAAAAATGAAAAATAAAAAAGAAGAACAATCACCAACCATGAACCCAGATTTTTGGCCATCAATTTGATTAACAAAAAAAAAAAAAAAAAAAACCTAGGTCAACACAATTAAAAAAAAAAATCAAATTTTCAAAAAAAAAAAAAAAAAGACAAATTGTAACTTGGTCATCCATTAAGTCGAAAGGTTCTAACTTGGCATGCATGGTTGCTAGAGGGGGTCATCAGCATTGCCTAGGTTCTGGTTGATCCAATAAGGACCTTTCTTTTCCTCCTCCTCTTCTACCACCGCGGAACTAGCTTGGCTCACCCTTCTAGTCTTCGTCACCACTCTTGGTGACTCCGCTTATCGTCATTGTTGAAGATGGTGATCAGGACGATGTTGTATGGTGGTAATGGCGATGGTCACTGCTTGTACTCTCTCCTCCATTGTCACTCAAGAGAGAGAGGAGAGGGAGCTAGAGAGAGAGAACTTAAAAGAGTGAAAAAAGGTGTGTAGGTGAAGGTTGTTAGCTCATTGGTTGAGCATTTTTATTTATTTAATTTTTAAATAAAAATATCTTAATTTTTATGATTTTATATTTAATATTATTTATTTGATTTTTATATTTTAATTAATATTATTTTAATTAATTTTCATAGTTTTTTCCTTTTTGCTCATGGAGTCAAACAGTTAACCATATTAATCTAATGGAATCCTTGATTGTTGGGGTATTGTTATTTTTTCACACGCCTTCAAGGGGTATTTTGACTATTTTTAGTAGTAATGAGATCCGACCCGGATTCTCTCTAACAAATCCAACAATCTCATCAGACACCCCACGAAACTCTTCTGTAGTCTAACTAGCAAGACCTAAAAAGGTATGTTGTGAAGCGAACCCTTAGCTATTAATATTTTGCTAAACATATGAATCATAACTTTAAAATCTTACTTCAATTTCAAGGTAAATTTTCAAAAACATGATTTAAAAGTATCATCACAAATATTCAGGTATCTGACACATGCATGCATCGTCTTAATATAAAAAGTTCTATAAAATTTGTTCACAATAAAAAATGTGCACAAACACATGCTGAATATCCAAATTACAATATTCATAAAAGAGACTTTGCAGCATCATCGATCGTCTTTGGCCCACCTAATCTGAACGAGGCGAACAAGTACCCTAATCACTTTGTTTCTGCACCTGGGAGGTTTTTATAAAATAAAACCAAAATATTATGAGCTACGGAAGCTCAATAAGTGAGTAAGTGTTTCTATTTAAACTAATATTTATAAAACATACCTCCTGAAAAACATTTGAAGAACATTTTTTTGTAAAACAATTTTATTTCTAAAAACTTGCATTTTATAAACTTTCTTATGAAGTTTCAAAAGGTCGTACTAAATTGAGTTCATAACATGCTAAAATATTTCATAATCTCCAAATTATGTCTAAAGCATTTTCTTTCTAAAATCCGCTTTTAATGGTATGCTTTTCTTTCTAAAAATGCATTAATGGGAACCCAAGAGAAGTTATAACCACATGACAACTAAACTAGCACTGTTCAATGTGGTGTCACGTGGTGTAAAGCTAGCATCGCACACCGTGACAAACTACAAAGACATCCTACTACTATACGGCGGAATTTTACATCGCACATCGCATAGCGAGATAATACCCCACAAATGTAGAGGGTGACTCGACAGACACGATAGACTAAATCCCCCGATGTTAGTGACATGCCCTCCCAACACTTGCCATACATTGCGGGGCAACTAACCGAGTCTGAATCTATAAAATTATCTATAAACTTGGATAGTCTACTAGCCTTTGAAAACCTTTTTCTTTCTATAATTCAATTTGAATTCTTTTTCATTCTATAAACATAAAATGTAATAATATATTGCATACCATCTCATACATAAACTATTTCTTTTCATGGTAGAATATAAAATCATTTATAAGCCAAAACAAATAATGAAAATCTATAAAATGCTTGCAGGATAAACTAAAAAGCATTTAACATTAATAAAAACATTCTCACACTCACTGCTTGCTTCCTAATTCACTCGTAATCACTTCTTCAGTGACCTCCTTCAGCTCATTGTGTCACCTATACTTAATACAAATGAAATCTCCGCTTAGAAAGTATGAGCACATCACACACCTTAATTCCAAGTCAATTTAATCATCAATATAACTTATAATCCCATTCAAGAGGTAACGGACTGCACACTGCTCAGTCCGGATCAAGTTGCAAGCTCGGTCAACTCATCTAGCTCATCCCTTTCTGCGAGCTACTACCTTCTTTCAACTCAACCCGATCCACAGGTACTACCCAGCTCGCCTTTTGCAAGTTGTTGCCTTAGTCTAGCTTAGACAGGCACTATAACGGGCTGCGGCATCACCCAGCTATCTTTGCAGGCTATCGCTCTAGCCCAACTTAGACAAGTGCGGTAAAAGGGAAACGGGCATCGCCCAGCTTGCTCCTTGTGAGCTCGTGCCTTAGTCTAGCTTGACAAGCGCTAAAATGGGCTACGGGTACCATCCAGCTCGCACTTCGCGAGCTCCCACCTTAACTCACGCGTACTCAATTTTTAACATTTCTTTTCTAGGTTTTACACTCCACCAAGCATTAACACATCCCGGCCTCATTAAATTTCACACACGTACACTCAGAAATATTCCATCATTTTCTTCACCTAAAACCATATTCAACCACAACAGGTTTTGCGATGGGAACTCAACACCTTAAACAACCATCAGACTACTGCAGATCAACATTATTTTCTTAGCTACTTCACTTACCACTTTCTCTTTGATCTTTTGCCTTGCTTTCCCACCAGTTTGCTGCTTCAATTCACCAAATCTAAGCATGAAAATCTCGATAACATCAAGTGCAATCCATGGACTGTTTTTGACAGATTTTTCACTAAAAGAACACTATAAAAACTAAATCTAACAACCTAATTCTTACCAGATCTGGTTTGATAATCCTCCTAAGCTTGTTTTTCACCTCTTTGAGGCTTGAAATCTCTTCAAAAATGGGAGGAAGATCACTTGGGAATAACCACTGCTCTCACATCTGATTTCTGCTCTTGTTGCCGATAGCTTCCTCTCTCCTTTCTATATTTTTCTTTTCTTCAACTGTCTCTCTCCCACTTTCACGGTAACAATCACTACACACACATATATATAGGTGTGGGTCAAGCTTAACATTAATCCTTAAACATTCTTAAATTTACAAGTTGACCATTCTCTAGAGAATTCTTTACTTTCCCAAATTATTCTTTGATGTTTCACTTTATTTATAACTTTACCACTTTCTAGAAAAATCTTTTATTTCCATTGTTACAAGTATACTTTATACATTTCATTTACAGTAGTAAGCTCAGAAAAGGGGTGTTACAAGTAATGTCAAGTGGTATTTTGGATACATATGAAACAACAGGTGGCAAAATCTACATATTTTCATATATCAGGATGTTTTTTAGGATTTTCTCTTAAATTTTTCCTCAAATAATTTATGAAATGAGGAAAAATATAAGTGTACATGATTTGAAAAAAGATAAAAAAAGGGCCCGGGGTGGGGGAAGGGAGTTGTGTGGTCCACACGTAATAGAGGAGAAAAGCAAATGGTTGGGTCCATCCTTCAATCTTTGCATGCTAGTAATCTCCCTTATTTCCTTTGTGTTGTGTGAGACGTTTGTTGCAAGTAGTTGTACACCGAAAAAAGACTTGACTTGGTAATGGAGCAAAGTTTACGATCTTACATTGGCTTAGGGCTGATGCTTAGCAAACTAAAATGTCATTTCCATTTTCATTAACTTCTGTTCATCGCATTGGCTTGTTAGCTCCAATCGCTCATCCGTACACACACAAGACACTTCTCAAGACTATGTAGATGCACACAACTCAGCTTGTGCTGTGGTGGGCGTTGGTCCCATTACTTGGAACGAAACATTGACCAACTATGCTCAAAGATATGCTTATACGAGGATACAAGACTACACTGCCGAGTACTTTAGTGGGCTTACGACGACAACCTTGCTAATGCTAGCATCGATAATATTTTAGGCACAAATATTATAAATAGAGAAAAATCTAAAAATCTCAGGAAATGGTAAATAATCTTAGTTCATCCCAACTTTTCAAAATATTAGCAAAAAAACCCCCTACCGTAAGCTAAAAACAATTTTCATCCAAGTTTTTAGTGGTTTTGAAACAAAAATAGTAAAAGACCAAAATATCCTTATTATATTAAAAAATAAAAAAAAAAAATCAATTACTAAACTACCATTTCATAACCAAAATAAAATAAATTAAAAAAATAAAAATAAAATTTCTAGTAATTATTATTATTAGTTAAAGTAAAATAAAATAAATTTATTTTTATTATTAATTAATTATGAAAATTATTTTATAAAAATTGATCTCAATTGCCCAATGTGGACATCCATTTTTAAAATATTAATATTAATCCTAACAAATATAGTAAATTAAAAAATAAAGTTCAAACCAAATGAAAGATCTAGGTTTGAATCCAGATCTTCAACGTGATGATGAAGATCTAGGTTCAAACCCAGATCTACCAACACAATACAAAAACTAAGAAATAAATGAAAAAAAAATACAAACAAAAAATACAAAAATACTAAGTTTCTAGATCTTGAAATCATGTTAAAGTTCTGGGACATAATCAAAATTTCTCAACAAAAAATACAAAAAAAAAAAAAAAAAAATCAAACATATAATCATAAAAAATTCCATCAATTTCTTTACAACCAAACATCAAAAATTTTCAAAAAATAATAATAATAAATAAAGCAAATCCATCTTGATCTCTCTATTTCTCCTTCTTAGTTAGTGTCGATAAGGAGGCTATCGATCATCCTTGCTGATGATGATCGATGAGGTCCTTAAGAACAAGATCGAAGAGTACGAGCAGACCTCCTCCAACTTGCAGAAGCCATGCTCCCTCCGTCTCTTCTTGTTCCAACTTAACTAAAGGCCTTATAGTCCATTAAGAGCACCACCAAGTTCGACGACTGGTTCTTGAAGGCTTTAAATGGGGCTACTCTCTTGAACAGAGGCTTTTCTAATGCCGGTGAAGTTGTAGCTAAGGCAGAAGAGAGAAAGATGGAGAGTTAAAGAGAGAAGAGGGATGACAATAAAAAGAGAAAAAGAAGAGAGAAAAATGGAGAGAGAAGAAGTAGTTAGGGTTTTGTGTATTTAAAGCCTCGATAAATTTACCTATTTACCCTTAGCCACTAATAGAATCATCATTTTTAACCCCAAATCACTATCTGATTTTAAACCATTAACGATAGGGTTTTTTATTTTTTTTTTGGTATTATTGTTGAAACCAACGGTTTTTTTTTTTTTTTCACTTTTCTTTCTCTCATTCTCTCCTTTGCACTCAACCTTCTCACTTTTCTTTTTTTTTTTTCACACTCTAGTGTTTGGTCACTCTTTCTCTTGGCCTTACTAGTATTTAAACTTTCAGCCTCTTTTTGTCTCTCACTTTCTTTCTTTTGCTCACTCTCTCTTATTCTCACTTGATCTTCATACACCTGTCAAGATGTTAAAAGCACATGAATGATCATTCGCTCATCCATGGTAAAAGAATATTTATTCTTAAACCCATCATGTGTTACTCTCCTATCATATTGACATGGATGACCCAAAAGCAAGTAACCTACGTGCATAAGTACAACATCACATAACACCTCATCCTTGTACCTACCAATAGCAAACGATACTAGTACCTGTCTTGTCACATTAACTTCTCCATAACCATTCAACCACTGTAACTTGTATGGTTTAGGATGTTTTGAAGTTGGGAAACTTAGTTTATCTACTAATTCAGTGCTAGCAACATTGGTGCAACTACCTTCATCAGTGATCATAGTACAAACACTATTCTTGATATGGCATCTAGTATGGAAAATATTAGCACATTGCACCTTATCATCTTCCTTCACTTGCACATTTAAAGCACGCCTCGCTACTAACAATCTCTCATTCACATGATACGTAACCTTAACATCACTAGCTTCTTCCAATGATGGCATCTCATCATCATCACTCTCACCTTTGATTTCTATGTCTCCATTCTCCCTCAGAATCATAACTCTCTTATTAGGAAATTGAGAAGAAACCTCTACCGAAGTATTTAAAGTATTTAATGTCTCTATTTCTTTTCTGAGTTTTCTCAGTCTTGTCCTTATCGTGACTACCACTAGCCTTTTTAGGTTTAGTACTCTTGCCTTTAGGCTTGAAAGGTATCTTTTCATTCTTTTTACCATAATTCAACTTTCACATGAATGTAGAACCCGAATTACTACCATACTATGACATGGTATCCCTTCAATTAAGTTGTCTTTCCACCTTTATGGCTATATAAACCATTTCCTCCATTTTGATATAATGTTGTAACTCCGCAATATTGGCAATGTCCTTCTTCAACCCTTGCAAGAATCAAGCCATAGTAGCCTCTATATTTTCATCCACATTGGCTCCAGCCATGGCTATCTCCACCTCCTTATAATAGTCTTCTACACTCTTAGAACCCTATGTAAGGCCTGCTAATCACTGGTATAGTTTCCTATAATATGAGCTAGAAACAAACTGCCTCCTCATAACAACTTTCATATTATCCCAAGTGTTTATAAAATGCTCTCAATTTCATTTTCTATTCAACACTAACTGATCCTATCAAACCATAACATAATCCATAAACTCAGCTGTTGTTAGCCTTCACTTTCTTCTACTTTATAAAGTTATGGCACTAAAAAACCAACTTTACTCATTTCTCGAACTAAGGTACATGTCAGGATCCATTTTCTTTTGAAAGAGAGTATTTTCATCTTTATGCTACTAACATCCCTATCTTGTCTATCATTCCATCTTCCCCTCTCGTTCCCAATCCCATAATTTCTATTATTCCTATTATCATTACCTCTACCTTCATGTCTAACTCTACCATCTCTCAAACGTGTCCTTATTAACATTGAAGGCGTTATCTTCTAATTCTAACTCATTTCCATCGAACACCCAAAAATCATCCTCAAACTCATTGTCACCACCATGCAGTTCTAAAGTCCTTCTTTGTTGTCCTCTTTGCAAATTAGCTATGGACTCGTCTTGTATCTCCATTTGATCTCTAATATCTCCAAACAACATGTTCATTCTCTCAAATTGTTGTTGCATTGCTTTGAGCACAATCGACTCATCGATCTTTTCTCCTCTTTCAACATCTCTTTCATTACTTGAAAACATGATTGAGACCTACAAAGAATGCTAGAAAGAAAATAATCTCATAACACTCCATCACGTGTTTCACTCTAGTCCTCATATGTTTATCACTCGTCACTTTTGTTTTCACTTAACACTCGTGATTTAACTCAATGCTCTCTGTTAATACTCAAAGTTTTGTCTCTAAGTTCTTTATAGAACTAATCGCTCACACCAAGGTCACCTTTGAAATAATCATCCCAACTAACCTCAATAAGGAAGGAACACATGATTATGAAAGGAAACAATGGAACAACAAAGAAATTCATTAAATAATGAATGAACAAAAAGGAATTACTTGTAGTCAAAGTGAGAAACAAAAGAAAATAAGAGGACTTCAAGGAAATAAATTAGGAAGGAAATAAAGTTTATACCCTTGATTTAAGCAAGAACAAGATAGGAAGGAAATAAGTTTTATTTCTTTATTTAAACAAGAACAAAATAGAAAGGAAATAAAATTTATTACTTTAATTTAGACAAGAACAAAATAGGGAGGAAATAAAATTTATTCTTTTAATTTAGGCTTTTCTTATGTGTAGGATGCTCAACTAGAAAGGAAATAAAGTTTCTATCTCCTCCAATTAAGATATTTTTTTCTTTCTTTTTTTCCTTCTTTTTTCTTCTTTTTTTCCTCTCTCTCTCTCTCTCTCTCTTTTGTTTTTAAATATCAAAATACACACATAATGAAGAATATTCATAATTTATGAATCAAGATGAAAACAAAAACAAAACAAATAGTGATGTGAATAGCAAGAAAAAAACAGGAAAATATGACAAAACAAACACGATATTATGCGAAAGTAAGATGAACAAATCTGATTTGGTTTTTTTCAACTAGTAAATCTTTAATTAATTAACCTAAGGCTTTGATACCAAAATGATGCAAACCCTATATGTAATATACCCTCCCGATTCTAGTACTGTGTACATACCGTGTAAAGTATGCTTGTATTTATGGAATAATAAAGAAATTTTAAGTACCCAGATGTGTAATTGAATTCTAGTAGGACTTTCGAATAGACTAAGGATAAATTTGAAATTGAAAAGTGGTGTGATGATTGATTAGAGTTTAACATGAAGTTGGTGTCAAACAAATTACTAAAAAGGGACATGGTTGAATAAATTATTAAAATACATGTCTAAGGGTATTTTGAAAAATCTAAAAACATGAGAGAGTGTAGAGATAAGGATGGCATAATAGTGATTTTGAAGACAATTGAACTAGTTAGTTAGCATTTGGTTGCATTGGAATGGAGTTAGTTAGAATTGAATTGGTTTTTAAGTTTCAACCAATCAAATGTTTTTATTTCTAACTAATGGCATTTTTGTAAATCTCAAGTTAGTTTAAGGGCAAATTATTAAGGCAAACTTGTAAATTTAAGGATAGTTGAGGGCATTTGTTAGCTTGTTGTCTTTGATGTTTTGAGGTGATTTTTAAGTGATTTTCAAGCCAAAGAAAGGTTGTGCACAAGCCTAAAAAGGTTATCTAGCAAGATCAAGTGGTTTTCAAGTGATAAGGTTCATGTTCCATGGACTTTTATGTATGAATTGTGTGTAAATTGTTTGATCAAAGTTCCAAATGAGTTGTAAGTAATTTTAATGAGATTTTTATGCATGGATTTAGAGGATTGAGACTTCAAATTGGTGGGAGAGCAAAGCTAGGATTTCAAAAGGAGTTGGTAAGTTTACTAGTATGGGTGATTTGTTGATTTAAATTCAAATGGATGTTGTTTAGGATATTAGCCTTCTTGTCATGAGAATTGATGTAATTTTGGTGTGATTTCACATGGGAAACTTGAAGAAATCTTGGTGTGATATTGGATGAAGCATTCAGTCAAAGTTAGGGTTTCATAGCTCAAATTATGTTTGAATTATTTGAGTGGTTTCATGCATGTAAAGATGTCAAAATTATCAAGTTTAGAAGTTGAAATGAAAAGCAAAAATTGGTACAACAATATGGTGTGCATTCGGCCAAGAGACTAAGAATGGTGAATAATTGTTTTGAGATGTGTTTGGTTGTTTTGAATGGTTATATGGGTTGTGTTAATGATGTAAATAACATAAAATTTACAAAGAAATTCATTGGATGCCAAGTGATGTGTATCAAGGGTAAACCATGCTATGTTACTAGGATGTAAGTTTTATGGATTTAATTTGAATTGGCATCATTTTATATGTGTTTGAGCATGCTTATGGTGATTAAAACTTGGTGTAATGAATGGTACAAAAGTTTAGGGAAGATTTGGTTAATATGAATTAGAATGGTTCACAAATTCGTTTAATGCATTAAAGTGAATTTAAACATTGTTCAAAAGGGTTTTATGTGTTAAAATGTTAGGATTTTCGAATAGGAAGCTAATACGAGCAAATTCGGGTGTTATGTCGCCTAGATGTAGAATGTGATTTTGTGTAGGTGAAGTAAAAGACGAGGGAACCCTAAAACGTATTTTACGTGAGCTATTACAAATAATATTTGAGTGTCTTATCGAAATACTTTGAAATGATTATATTCCTATTCATCATGATTTATGAGATGAAAAGCTACGTGTATGAAAATGTTTTTATAAGCTTGTGAAACTAGTCGCTACCCACTTGGGATGGTGGTTCGTCCCGCCAGGTATCTCAGATATTTTCGATTGAGGTGAGTGCCCTAAGCGTGCATTAGTAGTGTTAGGAGTGTCTGTCACTAACAGCGAGAGGGAAATGTGTTAGTCAGTTTAGTTTAGTGTGTCACCCATGCACGTAAGGGGTATATTATTAGCTAGCTTCCACCTGAGTGAGGGTAAATTGCACTCCGTAGCGAGGGTAAATTCCACTATGTAAAACCAGACAAATGGCCTGAGTGAAGGTAAATTCCGTGAAGGCCTGAGCAAGGGTAAATCTAGCTCCATACCTAGGGTACCATATGGTATTCAGGCACCAAAGGTTGGCTCTTTTCACGGATAGAGTTTTGAAAAAATATGCATTGCCAACACCTTTTATAATTTTACAATAATGATGAAATTTCATATAGCTATCATGTATTCAAATTGAAAAGCATTTCAAAAATAGTTTCTGAAAATTAGAAAACTCACTTTTCGAAATGTTACTGTATTTATTCAAGTCTAAACACAAGAATACTTTTTTTCAAGTGTGCTCAAGGGCGATCCTCTCAGTGATAGAGTCTTGAAGAAGATCCTCCTTTCCTACAAATATTAGGTGATCCGGATCTTCCTCTCATTCACAGTCATCATCTACAACAAGTACATCATCGACAAGAAGATGTACAATTGGTAATGATTCAAATCTTGCTCTATTACTGAATGTGCTCTCTATTGTAGCAGTGATCGATGACAACGGGTAAGTTTTTGTTAGTGGGTTTTTTGGATCTAAGTTGTTAGTAGGTATGGTAATTTTTCCCATTTTTTGATCATTGGTAGAGTTAATAGGTGGTGGTAATAATTTTGACAATAGAACATGGAGTGAGGTGGCCGAGTTAGTGGTCGAGTTGGCCAGGTTAATGGTATTTTTTTCTTTCTTTTGTTTGGATTATAATTATGAGTTTGAGTGATCATGCAAGTTTGAGTCTAGCTCTAGTAACATCCTAGATCTATGGATTCTCAGATCAACGATCGATCAGGGACTGATTTCTCTCCTAGAAATCGGTCTACTCAATCATGTTTTTATACCATGTCTAGGATAAGATAGTTGAGGATCACTAGTTAAAGAGTTATGGCTAGTAGAATAGATTGTAAGCCAATAGGAATGTGACTAAGGGATCCACTTGAGGTTGTAATTATTTTATCAACTAATGGATTTTTTGACAGAACGGCCAAAAAGATTTTTTAACTACTAAGGAAACAAAAAAAAAAAAAAAAAAGAATGGGACCTATTCAACCCTCCTTAACACCCCCTTACCCCCACTCATTCTCATCATCTTTAGATTCCTTTGATTAATAATTAGAGAATTTTGAATAACCATTCAAGTTGCTCTCTACGATGGTAGATGGAGGCATTGTTTATTTATAATTGCTTCTACAAATCAAATATAATTTAAACTTTTTCATATTGATAAATTCTTTTAAATTACCTTCGAGCTATCACTCTAGGTCACCTCCAAGCTCAACGATTAATCCATATGACCTAGGGACTTAATTTGAGTCGAGATCACCTATAGATCGACTCTATCAAGATTTAGGTCATTATCGAACTCATTTTCAATACTAGATCACCTCTCGCTCAATCAACATCCTAGATGATCTCTAACTTAATGATCAACATCTCAAATCACCTCCAGCACATTCAACATTCAATATCACCTCCGACTTCAACTATGGTTTTGGTAATGTTGAATATTTGATGCACACAATTATTATTTATACCATATATAAAATATTTATATGGTAATTACCTAATTTGAATTGTTACCCTCTTGCAATTTGGACCTTCTTTAAATTATTTCCATATGATTTTATATTTCTAATTTAATGCGGAAATATAAAATCATATTATTCAATAAATTATTGTCTATACCACATATAAAACATTTATATGGTTACCTTATTTGAATTGTTACCCTCTTGAAATTTTTCCCATCTTTGAATTATTGCCATATGATTTTATATTTCCAATTTAATGTATTATCATATGCCTATAAATAGGCACCTATTGTAACGAAAAATTATTATAATGATAATAAAATCATTATTTTCTTTCATATTTTACAGACATATGAGATGGAGCTGAAGATTTTACATAAGGGTGAGGTGCTCAATAGAAATGGTTGGCATGGGAAAAATGGGGATGATGAGATGAACTTCTATATCATCTTATCTCTTCAACATTGAGGTTATTTCTAAACTTATAATTCTTCAGCAAATGTTTTGCAGTTTAGTTTCACACTGGAAAAAATTTTGTTGTTTAATTTATTTTTTGAGTGTTATTCTGTGTTTTTAAATCAAGCTAAAATCTAGATGTATTATATTTATAAATCTAAATAGAACTAAGATTGTAGATCTGAGTGATACTCGTATATAAGATTTTTTTTTCCCTGTTTATTGAATACGCATAGATAATTATTATTATTTTTTTTTGAAATATAGATAAATTAGGTTTTAACAAGAAAAAGAGTTAAAGAGGGAATATATGGCCTCCTCTCAACAAATTTTAGGATGAGATAAAGACTTCTTGCTTTATAGCCCATTTGTCTTCTACCTTGTATCTAGCTCCCATGACTATTTATCACCATCATCATCATGTTTGATACTTTATTTCATATTTTTTTAATGACTATTTTTCCAAATAGTTTTGTTTTTAATTGATATTGTTTAATTTATTATTAAAATATTATAATTTGTTTGACTTTATAATTTTTTCAATTTATTTGATATATTAATGAAGATACTTCATATATATTTTTATCTGGTTTTTTATTGGTTTTTTATTTTGACCTTTCTTTTTTTTGCTCTTTAAAAATTGGTATTACGCTACCTTTTATTTTGTTTGGCCTTTCGTCTGTCTCTCAAATTATTTAGAATGGAATTTTCTTTTGCTTTTTCTTTTTAAATTAATAATTCAACTTGAAAAGTATGATGTGTACAAGATATATAATCCTTATAAGATTCAAATAAACGATTTTAACTTGATCGTAGATAATCTAACTTGAAAATCTAAATTTAAGCTTTGTTTAATTTCAGCAATCAATATTTCTTTGATTAATTACATCTAGAAATACTTTCTTGCGATCCAAAACCAACCAGTTCTAAGCCAATGAAATACAATGAACTCTCTAATATCCTTTGTTCTCAATCATTTTTATTTCTTTGATTTATATCTACATATATCTCCACAAACTTTGATAAAACCCATATTTCTCTTAACCTAGCTCCATCTAACCACAATCTGCTTGGGTGATCAGTTGCAGAGATAAACATGATTGGTCGTTCATCAACCCTTTCTCATGCAAAACCTTAGCTCCTGAGCAAAAGCTACAAAGTCTAGATGATTCGTGGAGCTCCTGAGAAGGTTTAACTGAAGTAGTTTGTTAATGATTAGAGATTTCAAGGCACGGCCGGAATTATGTTGGGGGACCAAACGGTTTTGTCTATAATTGATGGAAATAATGAAGTGTATAAATTTTATATATACTCAAGGGATGTAAATATTTTATTAATATATGAAACACTTTGTTGGAAGACATTAGAAAGATATTTTATAAAATATGTAATTTAAAATTTAAATACAAGAGAAGGATGTTTACATCTTTACATTTTCTTTAATTTCTTTTTTGTTTTGTATATCCGAAGTCCTATCACACCATCTTGACATAGATCTTATTTGTTGGTTTTATCATAGAAAAAGCCTATAATTGTATGGGAGAGAAAAACTATTCAGCTCAGGGACATTTCACTTTATATGATTTATTA